>VANL01001117.1:0-17336 GCA_006352455.1 Brachionus sp. 'Tiscar' | reverse complement strand
TTATTTTATTTTATTTTGATTTTTTTTTTAATCTGAAGGAGCCTTAGCTCGATACAGATATACAAATAAATAAATAATAAATAAATAGATCGGCGTTCCCATTTAATCGTTGGTATCAAACAATCGCTATTTTTGGCATCCTAGACACTTCAAGTTTTTGTGGGAAATCTTTTGACTTTCAGGGATCAGTCCTCCGTCCTCTGCTCTTCGTCATTTATATTAATGATATGCTTGACCTTTGTAGCTCCCTCTGTGAGCTCTACGCGGATGATAGATACCATCATTAGAATTTATACTACTAATTTAAACGGTGTTCAAAAAGTAATGGCCGTTTTTTAAAATTAAAAAAAACTTGTTCCTCTAATCCAAGGGTTATGAAACTTTTTACAGATGAAATTTAGTTACTAATGTATAAAAATTAGGCATTGTGAATTTCAAGAACAAAACGAACAAAATTTTTTCTTTTTTTGATAAATTAAAATTTACTAAAATAAAATATATTCAAAAAAATACTCCAATTTAGTGCAACATACTTTGTTGCATCTTTTTTACCTAAGATAATTTTTCTGATGTAAACAAAAGACAAAATATAAAACAATAATAAGATTTAAATTGTTCATTTATATTGTTAGCCTAAAAAAAAATAAAATAAATTTTTATTTTACATAAAAACGATGCAACAAAGTATGCTGCACTAAATTGCAGTAATTTTTTAAATGTATTTTATTTTAGTAAATTTAGATTTATCAAAAAAAGAAAAAATTTTGTTCGTTTTGTTCTTGAAATTCACGATAGTTAAAACTTAATTTTTAGCTAATTTGAATCTTACTTAATAATTTACTGAATAAGGCCAATGACATTGTCCGTCACCTTTGTAGAAAAATGTCCCCGGCACAATGCCTTATTGAAAATTTAGTTCTATATATCATATATATCATCTTAAAGATAATTTTACAGGGATTGTCCAGTATTTTAAAGCTAAAATAAGCAGCTTTAAAATGAACCATTAATCTAAGGTGTGGTAATGTAAATTTATTAATTAATAAAGCCATATAATGATGAAGATTTAAATTATAGATTAAAATTTTTTATTTTAAAAATCAAAAACAGTAATTTCCATTAGCTTGTTCTACTTTTCTTACCCTTGTTGTAAAACAGTCAACTGCATTTATTATTTCTTCTATTGGAACTTTATCTATTGCTTTTGTTATCTTGCCTTGTTTTGATTGTTTTTTTTTGAAGAATTTATACAAGTTATTTTTGCAATATTTCTGACACACTATTGCAGTATGGGGCTTTGCTCCATCTTAGTGAAAAATCTATTTATTATGGCCAAATAACTTGCGTCCTTGTGTTTTTGCGAATGGTAATATTCTTCTTAGAATTTTATATGGTTAGATAAAATTCACAATCTTGGAAACAAGTGTTTACTTAAATATGTTGAAAAATTCCTTTTTATGTTTTCAATCAAATTTTGTCAAAGCTTCGTTTTTGAATAAATTTTAAAATTAATAATGGCATAATAAGAATGTAAGTCAAAAGTCGAAAGGTATTTGGATATTTACATAAAGAGAAATTTGAAAGATACAAATTATTGGCATATGTCTGACAAAAAATAATTAAAATAAAACTAAAATAATTAATAATTATTAATAAATAATTAATTAACTAAAATAAAGTACATTTAACACTCAAACACCGGAGGAGTTTTTTCGGAGCTTTTTACTTTATCTTTAATTTGTATTTGCTTAAATAAACGTTACCCATTTTTTAAAATTTTATTTCAAATCAGATATTTAAAATCAAAAAATATTTAAGTTAATTTATATTTTTGCAAAATATGCTTATTTTCATGGAAAAAAAATAAAAAGTAACTCAAGGAGTCCAAAAAACCCCTCCGGGTTTTGAGTGTTAAAAAAAATACTGCAACTTAGTGCAACAAACTTTGTTAGCCCGAGAACACTAGAAATCCAGAGGGGTTTTTTAGACCCCTTTTTGAAAATTTTAAACTTTAATATTATCTCAAAGATATTAATGTTTGAGGAAATACTCAAAGAAACTAAAAATAAAATTGTAAAAATTTTAAAAAAATTTTAATTTTTAAATAAATTTTATTTATTATTCTTGAAATTTTAATTTATCAAAAAATTAATGAAAAATGAAAAATTTTTGTTCTTTTTGTTAAAGAAATTCACAATACCTTTTTTTTCCTAAATTAATTACAAGTCTCTTTTTTTTTATTTTAAATTCCGATGGTATAGAGCTAACTGATTTTGTGTTTTTGTACAGATGTGGTTGATAAAGCTTCACCTTCGGCTCGCAATTTTGTCCAACATTTTTTTCCCCCAAAAAAAAACATTTCATTTTCAAAAACAAATTTTATTTTTGAAATCAGCACCCTTATAAACCCTTCAAAACAATTTTTTTAACTTAACCACTATAGGCTAAAAGCGATCAATCGAGTGTACAGTCTTGGATAATCATGGCAAAACTCCAACCGGCACCATTTCAGATTTTGATTCTCTAATCGTTTCTTGTATCGTTAGAGTTTTGCCGTGTTCAGTTGGTCTTCAAATAGCAAATTTTCCTTTTAGAAAAGCTAAAAATCAACCTCGACACATCTCTCTCATACCCAAACTAAAAAAAAAGTTCATATTCGTAATCAGCACATTCGAAAACCCTCACAATTTCAGAAAAACATTATGATTGATGTTTTATTTTTTGTCCTTTATTAACATCAGAATAATTATTTTAGTTTAAAAAGCTAAAATAAATTTTGTTGCAGTATTTTTTTTAAGTTAATATTTATTTATCAAAATAGGATAAATTTTTGTTCAATTTGTATTTGAATTTCACAATACTGATATTTTTAATTTTTTTGATATCTTTTAATGAGTTCAAAATGTTTTGAAAAAAAATTCTAATATCTAAAAAAAAGTTCATCTAACCATATAAAATTAAGTTTAAAATCTATTAAAAAAGGTCAAAAAAAAATAGCTCCAAATTTAGAGCATTGTACAGATGGCAGAATGATGCTTCTAGTTTCAAAGTAATTGATTTAAAATTTATTTAAAAAATTAAATAAAATTAAATTATTTTTTTAAGAGAGAATCTGTTTTTATCTGCTTTTTAGAGCTACTCTGATTATTTAAAAGTATTTTTTAGAGTTTTTCACACTGCTTTAAAGATCTAGCATAAATTGTTGTTTTTTTTTTCTACTGACAGCTCAGATTTAAAAAAAATTTGTATGTTGGAGAAAATCTGCAATATTGTTTCATTTAAAAATGCTTAAAAACAAAATTAACCTTAGTTTGATATGAAATTTTCGATTTTACAGGGTATGCAAGTTATTTGTTTATTTATTTAGGCTTTAAATGACCGAATCAGAGTAAACAAATCCAGTATGAAATTAATTATAGAAATTCTAGATTTGAAAAGAACTTGTTTGCTTAGAATTTATGCGTCAAGCATTTAAATGAATTTAGGTTTTGTTGCCAATTTTTTCGCTAATATTTTGAAGTGTTGGACTTTTTGACAGTTTTTATTTTGACGAAACCACCAATATTCAAATAAAAAATCAATTAATCTAAAGTGACGAATAATCAAATTATTCATTGAATGGCTTCAAGTAAATACTTCAGAGCGTGTTAAAAAATCAAATCAAATCAAATGAATTGTAAATCTTTAGCAAAATATATTAAAGAATCAAACAGATGTCAACTAAAAACTAGTTCAAATCGGCTTAAGTTTTCAGATTAAATTTGCTTGAGCGACATGATCCAGAACTTGATCCATTGGCCAAAATCTCATGTTTATACAAAGATAAAAATGTGTCTAAATGCTGCTGAATTTTATGTTTGTTTAATTTAAACAAATGGTCAGCAGCTCTTGATTTTTCTATTTAACAAATTATAAGCTATTACTGTTGTCAAGACAAGAAAATTAAAGTTCAGTGATATTTTGCTCTACTTAATTCTTTAAAATTTGAGTGCAATTCTCACAATTTTTAGATTTTTGATTACTTTTTTTATTAAAATTAGAATTGGCAAAATTTTTCAACTCCAAATTATTCATCTCATTATAAATGGATTAGCAAAAATGTACTATATTCTCATGTGTTTAGCAATTTGTTAGTATCTAACACTGTGTAAATTATCAGTCAAGTAAAAAGTTAGTAATTATTACTTCCCTTGGACTAGAAGCGGCCTTTTTATTATATAATAAAGTTTTTAATCTAATTTGTGTTAAAAAAGACAAGCTACCAGATCCTAACAGGTTCGGAAAATAAGTGTTATATGGCTAGGTTTGCAATAGCCTGGATTCATAGTTAAAAATTTTTATTAAAAATTTTAATTTTTAGAAAAAAGTTTAAAAAAATTTTAATTATAAAAAATATTTGTGTGTCAGGTTCAATTGCAAATGATTCACGTATCCGACAAATCTTAATTCGAAATAGATTTGGTGTGGATTAACTAGTGGCGTAGCCAAAAATTCTTTTATGGTGGGGCAAAAATATTTCTTTTAGCTCAGCCTCTGGGGGTTAATAGATCCCCTGAAATATAATAAAACTTAAGTTTTGATTTGTCCTTCTCAAATGAGCTCAAAGTTATAAGAAAATTAAATAAATTGAGTTACAATAAGTTAATTTTTTTTTCAAACAAAAGTCCCTGTTTTTTAAAAAGATATTTTTATATTAAAGTTTAAACGTTTTATTGATTAAAAATTATTGATTTGAGAATTAAATCTAATTGTACAATAATTGTTATTAAAATATAAAGTAAGAATTATTAATTGAATTATTTCATTAAAAATAATTATTTAAGGCTTTGTGAATTTTGGAACAAAAAAACAAGAACAATAATTTTAAATTGTAATAACTTTTTTCCTTTGGTCGAAAAATGGTTCTGTAAAATGTATCATGTGATACATAGCATGTATCACCGATATTTGATCTCTGCAAAAACTATGCAAGTCTGCAAAATAGTATATGCATTAAAAAATCATTAAAATTCAATTGCAGAGATTTTGCACAGATTAAATTTTAGATGATACATGTTATGTATCAAATGATACATTTTGTAGAACCAGTTTTAGACCAAAGGAAAAAAAGTTATTACAATTTAAAATTATTGTTCTTGTTTTCTTGTTCCAAAATTCACAAAGCCTTATTTAATTATCCCTCTATTTTTTCTTGGAATTTTTTTAATTTCTCTTGTTAAATCTTAATTTATTTGAATAATCAGATTTCTTTTTCCAAAGGTTCAAAATTTTTTTTTTTAAATTCAATTATTATTATTCAAAAAGGTTAGGGAAGGATTCGAAAGCCATAGCTTTCTTGCAGCCCAAAAGTAAAGATAAGTAAAAATTTTATGTTTTGAATAAATTTTAAGTTTTTAGTTCTAAGTTTTTTTTGAATTTTTTTCCATATGGTAGGAATAAAATTAGAATAATGTATGGGGATATTCAATTTCAAGGTTAATCGACATTCTAGTGCCCATGTCTCAAGAGACTGATTAACACTTCGTTTATTAAATTAATTATTAAAAAAAGTATTAATATTAAAAATATGTAAAATTATTAAAATTGAATCGACTTATTGATTTAATTTTTATTTGAAAAAATTTAATAAAAAGGTTTTTAGGCTAAATAATTCAAATTTTGAAACAAAATCTTCATAAATTAAATTTATGTTATTGAATAATTAAAGCTTAAACGTTGAAAATAATGGTCTCTTGATTACTAAGAAATTTATTAATCTTGAGTAAAAATATTCAAAGGTTTTTTCTGCACTTTTTGATTTGGCCATTGGTTCAATTAGGTTATTGCTATTCAAATAGGTTATTCAAATTATTTAAGTTATTTTTTTTTAGTTAAGATTTCCTTAACAATTAGGATATTTTCATAACTTGCTTTTATCTTATCTGGTTACAATTTTTTTCGGCTTTGTAAATTTTAGAACAAAAAAACAAATACAAAAATTTTAAAATTTAATAACTTCTTTTTCATTAGTTAAAAACTGGTTCTACATAATGTATCATGTGATACATAGCATGCATCACCGATATTTAATCTCTGCAAAAACTATGCAAATCTACAAAATAGTACATGCATTAAAAAATCACTAAAATTTAATTGCAGAAATTTTGCACAGATTAAATTACATTTTAAAATTTTTGTAATTGTTTTTTAATTCCAAAATTCACAATGCCATTTTTTTCTCTAGTTCAAAAATCATACAAAAAGTTTTAGACCAGTTTATGTCAATTGATACTGTTTAAAAAAAAAGCTCTGATCAGTTGATCAGGCCTTCGATCAGATCTCAATTGTTGAATCTCAGGAATTGTTGATCATTTAGATGAAAAAACGTTCTCATAAAACACTAGATCCTTCACTTCATTTTAACATTTTGACTAGATCACCTTAATTAATAATAGTAATTTTTTGATAAACAAATTAAAACATAAAGTTTTTTAATATGATATGAAAAATAATGAAATTTACTTCCTTAAGACTTATTTTAGATATCTAAGAAATTCAATTGTTTTAACAAAGTTTCAATGAAAATGCTTTTAAAAGGATTAACTTGTAGTTCGCCTTATTTCTAAGACTACTAGGCAAAAGTCTAGAATTCTTAGGCCTTTTTTCTTTTGTCTAATTCATATCATTGGTTAACTATTGAATAAACCAATTTTTAGTATTGTTTTATTCAAGAATTTTTCAAAAATCAACCGATTTTCTTATCGATAGTAAATCAGTAGGAAATATCGGAATAATAATAACTATCAAACATCATTGTTGTTAATTATCGCTTATTTTTCGATAAGGATCAATTTCAAAGTGTTAAAATGCACGATTTATTTATGTTGATGTGGATAAAATATTAATGAAAACATTAAAAAGAATTTATTAGGCTTTTAACTTTAAAATAAAGTTTTATTTTATTTTTTTCATTTAAACAACATTTGGATTAAAGACTGACTTTTTTAGATTAAATGCTAAAAAAAATTTTTTTCTTTATCATAGAAATATTTTTTTTTCTTTATTCGCTCCTTTTGGAACATAAGGTCGTTACTTTTGAGCTCTTTCGTGATTGTTGACCTCCATGTTATTGCTGGTTTTCTTACCTTACGTCGCCCTTGCGGTGTCCATTGAAGGGCTCTTTTTGGTATCCTTGTTTCTTTCCTTCTAAGCACATGTCCAAGTCATCATAGTCTTTTGTTCTTAATACACTGACTTAAAGGCTGTCGATTTGTTCTTATACATAGTTCTGCGTTTAACAATGTCTCAGACCAGTGAACCTTTAGAATACTTCTCAGACATCCAATGTGGAAGGTGTTCAGGGATTTTTTGTCAAATTCAGATATTCTCTACCATGCAGCAGTGTTGTACAGTTTGAGCTTTGTTTCCTTGCTTTAGATAGTTGATTTCCATGCTGATCGGAGTCTAGCAAAGGCACTCTTTGCTTTAGCAGGTTTATTCTTAATGTCTATGTGTCTCTATATGTGTGTTCCCATGTTCTTGCTGATGGTGCTTCCTAGATATGTGAATTTACTTCTAATATGTGAATACACATTCTATTTGTGTACCATCGATGATGATCAAAGTATCCAAATTGAAGTTTATGCACTTTATTTTTGTTTTGGCTGCATTAATTTCGAGTCCAGTTGGTTTAGCGTTTTTCACCAAATCTTCTGTTTTCATATGTATGTGTGTTTCCTTATTTGATATTAGCACTAGGTCATCCGCTAAGTCTAAATCTTCGAGCTTAGTTGTTAATCCCTATTTTATAACCTTAGCACTGGTAGTTGTTTTCTTTATGGCATAGTCAATCAGTATTAGGAATAGTTTTGCGGAGAGAACGCGCCCTAATCTGACTCCTGTACACACTAAAAAGCTTTTAGATTGTCCTTTTTTCAGAGTAAGGTAATTACTACACTCATACTTCTCCTAGAAGAGTTTTATTAAGTTAACTCAGAAGGGTTCCGTACTCAAATAGCAGAAATCAAAATAGCATGTATCAAATTAGCAGTATTGAAAAAATGAATGTCAAAATAGTAAAATTCAAATTAGCATGTCATAAGAGTTTAAAATAGCAAAGTGAAATCAACTAATTTTAGCTCTAAATATTAAATTTTTACAAAATTTCTTAATTATTATTCAAGTGTATTCGATGTGGCATGATTCTCAAAAATCAAAAAGGTTTGATTTAGTTTTGTTTTCTTATTAGAAATTTTGAAGTCGAGCTTGAAAAAAAAAGTGCTTCCAAATTGTCCTTTAAATTTTTTAACTAATATTGTATCAGTGACTCTGATGATAATTATTTACTTATTTGATGAAAATTAAACTCCAAAAGAAGAAGTATAATATAAAAAAGTAAAGTAAAAATAATAAAATAATAAGATAATTGTATAACTTTTCTATCGTTATAATATTGTTTTACTATTTATTATAGGTGAGAAAATATATCAAATAAGTTTTATCTGCTATTTTCAGTTAGCTATTTTTAATTAATGCTGTTTTTAATGAAATTATTTTAAACAAGTGTGAACAATTTTTTTCTAATTATGCTATTTTTAATATGCTTATTTGATTCTGGCTATTTTAATCCATTTTATTTTGATTGTTTCCCCTTCTTAAGGCTTTCTTGAAGTATAGAAATATTATAATCAAATACAGTGTGATCTTGATTTTGTGAATTTTTCACCCATCATGCTTGCTACAACATGCACGGTTAGGCGTTCTTTACTTAACTTCCCTAATCGACACACATTATCTTTTAAAACACAATTTCTGTTGGGAAACATTCTCCATGTCTACTTTACAAATTCAAGTTGATATAATATATGTAATAATACATATACCAAATTTTGTCTTTTTTTCATTTTACAAAATAAAATTTCACATTTTCGAGCAAAAATATTATTGAAAGTATTATGATTTTGTGCGTCAGGCAGATTTTTTTCTCAAAATAAGTGGTAACAAAACCGAGGTCAACATGTATAATTTTTTTTTGTTGATAAATTTATTAAAAGAATATTTTCATTAACTTAAATGGCTGGACTTTAATCTCCTTTAATTTCAGGTAATCATTAATTTTTTAAAGTTAAAATTAAATTGAATATAATCAATTATTAATAGTCAAAAAATTAAAAAAAAAATTTTTGTTTTTTCTATTTGAATAAATTTTTATTTCTTGGCTTGTTGAAATTTTGGACATTTGCTATTCGTAAATGCTTGTCAACTGTCAACTTGTACAACTTCTAATTCTAATTCTAATTCACCAAGCGTGTCAATTATTCTTCAGTATCAACTTTTTAAGCTTTTATTTATCATTACCATTTATTCTTCATTTCATTAAAATTCTTTTAAGAAAAGATTAAAAATTTTGGTCTAGAATTTTTTTCAAATAAACTTTCTCAATTTCAATTTTAATTGTAAGTTAAAAAATTAGTTTAAAATGTAAAAATTTTTTTAAATTCAAAATTTATTTTATTACCCTAAAATTGAACTTTTTAAAAGCTTTATTTTTTTATGGAATTAATTTAGCAATCTGAAAAAAAAAATTAGATTTTTAAAACATTTTTCAATGCTATTTAGATAAATTTACTTATTTATTATTTGATTAAAGGCCAAAGAATCTAGGCTTTCAGTAGCCATATGTTTCTTTTTTTATACAGAATAAAACAATATCTAACGCTTTTTTTTTCATTTAATTAATAAAAAGATACTTGTTTTTTTTTTTTGCTGAGTATTCAAACTACAAAAGTTTTTTTTTTCAAAATAGCATTTCATTTCACACATAATTTCAAATATTTCAACGCTATTTGCTAAATTTGCTCTTTTAAACTAAATTCATAACTCATTCTATTAAAATGTATGTTTTTTTCTTATAGTTTATTTGATTTTTTAAAAGAAATAAAATGAATATTAAATTTCAGTAATTAAAGGAGTAAAATTTTTAGATAATTTTCTTGTCTTTTATTTTTGTTCATTGGAAAATATGCTCAGGTAATTGCAGAACACAATCGTTCAATTTAGTTTGTTTTATTTTTATCTTTAGATTAAGAATTGCTAAAAAATCGATCATTTCATTTTCTGATTTTTTTTCTTTTTTATAGATTTTTTAATATAAAAATAAACTATTGTTGCTTTAAGTAGTTAGGTGTTTGCAGCCTTTTTAAATTATGCTTTTATTTTTATCATTTTTTTTCCAAAAAATTTCTTCTAAAAACAAAATTAAAAAAGCCCAAAAATATTTTTAAAATGATTTATTAAAGAAAATTTTTTTTTTGTATTTGAATCAAACATAAATCAAATTAAATTCAGGAAAATAAAACTAAAAAAAAAAAGCTATTCCATTTTGCTCTAATTTCATACAAAGCGAGTGAAAAATTATGTAACCAAAAAAATGAGCGGAATAAAATTAATTTGGATGAGGTTAAGAATTCGATCTATTTAGTGTTGTTTTGCAAATGAAATGAATAGCTGAACAAAGCCTAAATTAAAAAAATATTTTCTCAACTTATGCTTTTTTATAATTTATCTTTAGTTAGAATAAAAATTTATTCCATGTTAATGCGTTTTTTATTTAAAAAAATAAGCAACACAAAAACTAATCAAGTTTTTGCATTTTATAAAGTGGCTGCAATTGAAAACAAGAAGAATAAGACTGGCCTAATTTTGAACTGTGTCGATTAGAAGTGGCCAATGCTACTTGAGAGCATGTTATTCTAAATAATGCCCACGGGCTACACTAATTTTCTAGCAACAAATATTAAAAACATCTCCAAATTTCTAGTGTCAAAAAAATTAATTTCTAGCTTGCCTTGCTAGCTTGAAATAATTTTCAAATATAAGCTTTTTCTACCTATAAGTTTGTTTCAATTAAATTTTTAGTATTTTTAAAAGTTTGCTTATACCTTGACGTACATGCTCATATAATATTCTTCATTTAAACTAAGCTCAAATTTTCTAACATTTAAATTTTTTACTTGATTATAATCAAGATTTATAGCTAGAATTTTGTTCTAAGACGTGGCAGTCTTGTTTAAACAATTAGTGATTTAATTTAATTTGAATTAAATAGATTTTTTTCTTAAGAGACTCAAGTTTATTAATTATTTGAATCGAATATGTCAATTTTTTTTTTGAGAGTATTTGGGTCATTTAAAATTTTGACTAATCGTATTTAAAATAATCGTTTACAGCTTATACATTTAAATAAATTTTTGTATCAGCTTTTTTCTTCTTCTTTTTTTTTTAAATTGTATAAAATTTATTTGTTTAGTATTAGTTATGTTATAAATTTGTTAGGGATCAATTTGTATATAAAATTTTCTCCACTTTGTTTTTTTTGCGCTTAGTCAATATTAAAAATAAATTTTATTTTTTTCAATTTTTTGTTAAAATTTTAATTACATTAAAATAAAAATTACATTTTTTTATTCAATTTTTCTAGACCTCTCTATTTGATTAAGAATTTAAGCTGACATTTTACATTTTAATCTTTAAAAAGTAAAAAATTTTAAGCTTTTATTAATTTTGTTTTTTTTTTAAGCTATAAAATTCCTACTTTTATCAGCAATTATTTGAATTAATTAAATATTTTTAAAATTTTATTGTTTGTCTTAGCAAAAAAGTTCAAAGTTTGGACCCTGTTCTATTAAATTTAAATAAAATTTAATTTAAAAAATAATTTTTTACTCCTAGAGCTTGTAAAAACTTAACCCGTTTTGTGTCGCAGTATTTTTTATTACTACTTTTACTATTAGTACTAAAATTTAAATTAAGAAACAACAATTTTTATTTTCGTCTATCATTAAACCAGAATTAAATTAAATTTATTTTATATCAAATTATCCTAAGGTTAAAATTAGAATTCTCCTTATTATATTTAAGAAAAGACCATTTAAAGATACTTTTCAGCCTATATCTAAATATTTTAACAAACCTTAGTATTTTAAGAATCCGACAAGACCCTCAGCATGATCTAGTAAAACATTTTTAAAATATTTAAAAAATTTTATTATTTTTAAAATACATCAAAAATTAATTTTTATTTTATTTATTTTTTTTCAATTATTATAAAAATTATATGACTTCACTCTTAGATTACTCAAATATTGTTTAAGATTAAGTAAAAATGAATTCAAATAAGGAAAAATGTATTTGACGCATAAAAAAAAGAAATTATAGTTTAAAAAAAATTTGTTAACGCATATACAAAAAGAAATTGAGTAACGTATTAATATTTAGTGATTAAAGCATATAAAAATAAGTCTCGCATAAAAATAAACAAGTTAAGAGTAAAAAAAAAACTAAAGCATAAAGCAAACACAGTATAATCAATATTCAAAGCTGATTTGGTCTTTGGTGATCGACCACGTCTTTTTTTAAATTAAATTTCTTCAGTATTAAAAAGCTCAACATTATCCTTACGTTTAGGTAAACGACCTCTTCTTTTTGTTGGTTCAACAGCTTCTGAATTGATAACGACCAGATAAACATGATCAACTTGGTTAAGATGATGATTACATCAGTAACTTGAGTCAATTCAGATACTAGAGCTCTTATAGAAAAATTTTGATGAAATATATTTTCTTTCTAGTAAACCTATTTGTTTCTCTCATTTAGGCTGAATAGCGAATCGCTTTGGAAGGTTCGCGTAAATCGGAAAAGATTTTTATGCTTTAATAAAAGAAAATATGCGATAAAAATTTTTAAAAAAATCTTAACTTTAAAAATCAAAAAAAATTTCAAAATCTTTTAAGTATTTTTATTTATTTTAATTATTACATAATTGATAACATTTGTTCATTAATTAATAATAAATCAATAGCCTATTACCTTGGTTAAGGTTTCTAATTTTATATTTGAGTCTTTTTTAATATTTTTTTTTATTTTCCTCTTTGATTCTCTTTAGTCATCAAAGATTCACAACTATAAACCAAAAATTTTTCATTTTATTTTTTTAGATTGTCACAGTAAAAATTTTCTCAGCAAGAGTTACTCTTAACAACTTTTGTGTTTTTCTCAGATAAAAATATTAACAGTAAATTTTCTTTTATTTTAGTTCAAAATTTTTTGATTCAGCAAATTGAATAACAAATTTGCAGGCTCATTTTCAGACTTTTTAATTATGATCAAAATTGGTAAAATTTTTTTTAACATTAATAAAGAAATTCAAAAAAATGGGTTCAAACTAATTTAACTTTTTTCAAAAAAATTTTTTTAATTTTTTATATTGAGTAAAAATAAAAAAAAATAAAAATTACTTTGTAAAAATTATTAAAAACAAATTTCTGAGAAATAAAGAGGTAAAAAATATTTTTTAACAGTTTGACTCAACTAAAATAACAAAAAATTTTAGAGCTTATCTATAATTAGTTTGTATAATTTAGGAAATAAAATTTATCAACTAATTAAGCAATAAGAATTAAAAAATTCTCACATAACTTGTCAAGTATTCATTGAAACAAAAGATATTTTTTTTTAAGTTTTAAAAAATAATTACATGTTTTGCATAGTGAATTTAATTCAAAAAAATTTTTTTTTCGTAAAAAATCTTATCTAAGAAATTTTATTGTTTTTTTTTTTAATGTCACTTTAATATTTCCCTAAGAGAGAAATTTTCGTATAAAGAAAAAATAAATTAATACTTAAAAAACATAAATATAAATTTTTTTTCCAAAATATTTCTATTTGGTAAATTTAACGTTAAATTTAGAATTTTTTTTTCAAATTTTTATTTTTTTGGTGTTATTTTTTTGGTAAAATTTATAGTCATTTTATTTTGCGTTTAAGCATCAATCTCTATTATGTAAAAAAAAACGTTATTAATTATATTTACTTGAGTATTTAAAAAAAAACTTTAACTCTATGGTAACTCGGTTAATTCTATAAAAATTAAAGCTGTATTTATTTTATTGACTAAATGGCAAATTTAAAAAAAAATTTTCAAAAATTTTTAATGCATTTTTTTAGATGACAAGTAGACTGAGTCAATCGGAAAATTTTCTCAAAAATATTCCCCATCACCTGGATGAAGACAAAACAAAGTTTTTTCAAATTTTAAAATCAATATTCGCAGTATTTGACCCCGATTGCACCGGATCAATTGACTTAAACGAACTAGATGTTCTAGGAGTGGACAATAACGAAATTTTCAACGAAGTCCTCAATTACATCCGATCAAACAAAGTTCTAAAGCCAGTAAACTACAATTTAAAATCGCGCAAATTTCTTGTCTCATTTGAAGAGTTGGTCAACGCGGCTGAAATAGTGCTAGATCGGCGACGAAAAGCCAGTTCCAATGGACACACTTTATCCCAAGCGTTCGAGCCACACGCTCAAAACTCATCGCTCAATTCACTGGATTTGAACAGCCTGATCGACAAGGAAAACTACTTGCTTCGGCAAGGACTTGACTCGATAGACTCACTCAAACAATGGTACACAGCCCAATTGATGGAGAACAAGATAAAGCAGAACAATTTAAATAAGCTCAAGTATCAAAATTTGTTTAGCATAGACAAGCTGCTAATTGATTTAAATCAGCTAAACGATTTTAATATGAGTTTAAATGATTTTTTGGTTAAAAAAAAAATTGAAACAAGTGAAAGGTGTGTAGAGGCGCCTAATTATCAGGATTATATGCAGCAATTTGGCATGCAAGGCCTTAAGCGTGACATTGATATTGACAACTATTTAAAAGAAAAACAAGAACGCATCGACTCATTACAAAAAGAAAAGTCTGATTTGATCAGAAAGCTGCTCGAAATTAAAGCTGAATCAGAAAATCTTAACAAGAATATATTGAAATTTAACCATGTAAATAACGAGCATAATATTTTGTCTCAACGAGAAAAAGAAATACCTATCATTATAGATAAGGGTTTTAATCAAAAACAGTCTTTTAAGCCTGATTTTTTCAATGCAAGGTTAGAAAGAAAAAATTTTGCAAATGCCGAATATTTATAATAAATTAATTATTACCTCAAAATGTATAAATTTATGTATATGTGCTTTTTTTATGGTTTAAAATCTAATATTTAATAAAATATTTTAAATTTAAGGAATATTTTTTTCTTAATTCATTAAAAATATGATTAGTAAAATATATTTATTAGTTATTTTTTAGGCTTTTTAATTGATCGTGATCTTAATTATACAGTGCTGCTACGATACCTTGAATTCACCATATTTAACGTAAAATAACGATAATTATCGTAAATTATCCATAATTATTGTAAAATACGGTGAAAAAAAAAATCCAAAATTACAAAAAAAAAAAAAACATCTTAATGGAAAAATATTTTTTTTCGAATTTTTGAAAAAATAAAAAAATAAAATTTGATTGAATTTTCTCACTAAAATTGACGTTAATATTGGTAAAAAATGATGAAAAATGGTAAAAATTTAACAAAAAAGAAAAAATGGATTTTTTGTTATTACATTCAATTTTTTTTTAAAACAAATTATAAAAATTAATATTTAAATATTATTTACAAAATAAATTTTATTTTCTAGCCTTTTTTGCTTTTAAGCTGTTGTCTGCCTTGTCCCAAGCTTCTTTGAATGTGGATCCTTTTGGAATGCCCAGCTTTAAAAAAAAATTAAAGTGTAACTTGTGATTTCATTTTTAGCACATTATTTTACTTTTGATATTAAGCATTTCATTTGGATATTTAGATTCATAATATTTAAGAGTTTGATTTGCATTTTTCTCTTTAAATGTCTTTTCTTTTCATCAAGACATCAAGACAATTATACAAAAAATAGCTCAATTTAGGAGTAGAGATAACCGACACCTTTGCTGTGTTTTCAGACCACGAGCCACTATATTTCTCGACAAGTAGCTTAATACTGTTTTTATGGGAGAAACATTTCAGTTTATATCTAGCGCCCATATGTAAGAATCTTGCTCTAATTAACAAGATTTTACCAATTGAAAAGAGACTCCTAGTTGGGCTGTCCCACCTTAGCTTATAGATACACCTAATAGCTCTGTTTTGTACTGTTTGGACAAGTTTTAAGTTGGTCTTTGAAATACATGCAACATAAAAGGAATAGCTACCAAAAAGGGAATCAGTTAAGGCTCTATAAATTCTCGTGAGGGTTGCTTTATTTAGATGAACTGTGAGAAAAAAAATTTTGATAATGTTGAGTCTTTTCAGAGCTTTTACTCTTAAGTTTTGAAAATGCTTATTTATTTTATTTTATTTATTCAAATAATTTGGGGGTGACCCACAGGCTGTATAGAATGAACCAAGTCCTTCTTTTCAGCCTAACGATACATAAATGCTATGAACTGATAAAATAAAATAGTATAGTAAAAAAGATGTTATAATAATAATAATGATGGGGAGTCATAAAATAAAATTAGTTAATTTGAGTTATTGAAAGAGTTTTGAGAATAGTGGTGAATTTAGAGAATAGCGAAAATGCTTATTAAAACATAAATACTCGTCGAAAGTGACTCCTAAAAAGAGAGGGTTATGATTATAAGGTATCAATTCTCCAAACAATCTTAAATCCATTCTCAGTCTACCTCGACAACCTCCTGGAAAAAATAGTATAACAACATTTTAAAACGTTTATTATTTATTTATTTGTTTTCTGTATCGAGCTAAGGCTCCTTCAGATTAAAAAAAAAATCAAAATAAAATAAAATAAGTTAAAATAGAAGAAAATTAAAATTATATATATCACGGAAAAAAGAAGAAATAGTAAGGTAGCAATTTCACAATTGGGTATTCAATATATCTTGCTTCGAAACTTTCTTTGGATTCCTCCACCAGTCTGACAACCAATAGAATAGAATGACTCAGTCCTGTCCTAACATATCTCTCACTCAACTCAGTCGATTCGAGACTGTTAATAAATTAAGTTTATTAAAGGCCTCGTGATTCATTATGTTGGAGGGAGTATCATATTTTAGTTTCAAGATGGATCTAACTGCTGAATTTTGAATCACTTGATTTATTTTTATTTATTTGTTTTCTGTACCGAGCAAGAGCTCCTTCAGAATAAAGTAAAAAAAAAATATGAATAAAAATAAAAATAGAGTTAATAAAATAAGATGAAATGAAATTAATGTAAATCAGCTAAAAAAAATTTTTAAAGTTTAAATGACATATATTGAAATAGGTTTTTACATGTGACAAAAGTTTATATAGTTGAAGCTTCATGAAAAAAAGAGAGAAAATAATTAGGTAGCAATTACACAATGGAGTAGGGTAATATCTAGCGAGTGGGAGTAACCTTGTTTATATTCCAATGGAATAGAATGATTCAGTTCTGTCCCAACATATCTCTCACTCAATTCAAAAAGCCGA
>VANL01001116.1:0-17339 GCA_006352455.1 Brachionus sp. 'Tiscar' | reverse complement strand
AGTTCGACCTTTGCGAACATAATGTTGCGAACATGTTGTCTGCGAACATAATTGTTGCGAACAAACGTACTACTGCCGAATTTATAGCATCAGTAGCCTTCGTTTTTCCTTCGTTAAACTTGAATAACATGCAATCGCGGATTAGCATTTTTTTCATCATACATTTTTGATAAGTTAATTTTTTTACAACTTAAAAAACAAGCAGATTATCTCATACATCATTTGAAAGAGAAAATGTTGCTCTTTGAACAAATTATGTGTAACATTGCATAAAAAATTTTAATCCTTAATGAGATTTTTTCATTTAGAAATCGACAAAAATATTTAGCTAATATTTATATATTACATTTTTTAGTAAATCAAATAATCATTTTATCGATGCTTTTTTTTACATCAGAAAAATTATTTTAGATAAAAAAGGTACAAAAAAATATGTAGCACTAAGTTGCAGTATTTTTTTAGATATATTTTATTTTAGTATATTTCAATTTACAAAAAATATTTTTGTTCATATTTTTTACACAGAATCCTTTGGAAACCATTAGGAAACATTTGCTAGATGATAACGGGTTATGTATAAGTAAATGGACAAAAATTAAAAATGATATTAAGTTCTGTTTTTTTTTTATGGTGTAAAGAATTTATTTTTTAATAGAATTATGATTTTTAAATAATGAAAAAACTCCATCATGGCCGATTTTCTTAGCTTTATTTTGACTCCCGTCATAAGGGATTTCACAATATTTAAGTCAAATTCCTTCAGCTTCAATTTAATGCGGTTAATCAGCTGTTGCTCTGTTGAGGCTTGCCAAACTCAATTGTATACTTTTTCACTCAAACAACCTCAAAAATTTTCGATTGGACGCGCTTGAGGGACATTTGGCAGGTTGATATCTTTGTTCACATAATTTAAATTTTGGTTCATCCATTTTTTACTCTCCATAGAAAAATGAGCAGATGCTAAGTCAAGTCAAAAAACGTTGCCAAGGTCTTGATGATACTCATGTATAAATGGGAACAGGAACAGTCGTTTATCAAAGCATTTCGTTGATATAGATGCTCGAATTGATGGCAACCGACTTTGATGGTCGAAAAAGAGGCTGAGACATACCTCGATCAGATATGGCTATCCAAACAAGCATCTTCTTTGGGAACTTCTCTTTTCCAGCATATCGGACCCTGTCCGGACAAGTAGACTTGTCATTTGTGTAATATTCAGCATTTCCCGACATGTTGTCGCCCGCAAAAGTAAAATACTTAAATAAATAGCGATTCCTTGCTTTAAAAAGTGCGCCACAAGTTCGGATTTATTTTGTCATTTGTGAAATCATATTTTTGACTGCTTTTCGAAAAGCCTCTCGTTCAGAAACAGAAAGTCCCATTTTAAATTTTTTTTTTTGCAATATTATAGCTAATTTTTAGTAGTTTATATATAGAAGAGATCACCTGATCATTTGCATGATCGGGCAAGTTAACTTAACTTTTGTCCATTTATTTATGCATAGCCTGTTAGACCACAATCCAGATCATGTATGACGTTGATGAATATCAACAAAAGGAAAAGATCTATTCAGCTTACTTTTATTTAGGTCTAAAAATAAGCATATATATTAAGTTTTATTTTTTAAATTCAGAGAACAAATTCACAAAGATGTCTTGGAACTTCTAGTTGAAAGAGAGGAACAAGCTTTAAAAGATATTCAATTGCTGAAAGACAAGCAGGCTAAAAACTGTACAGTTTACTTATCTGAATCACAAAAAAAGCAAAGTGAATTGATACGCGAACTGCAAAATGAACGGCATGAACTGGCTGTGATTTTAATTGCGCAGAAAAATTTCAACAAATTAAAGGAGAATGCCAGTCAGAGTACATTTAATAAGAAGCTTGGCGAAATAACAGAAAATTCGGACAAAATAAAACAACAAGAAATTGATCAAAAACTGCTTGCAAATCAAAAGCAGACTATTTTGAATCAACAAAAGTTGGCTTTAAAACGCCAATTGTTCAAAATGGACATTGAATTTGCTAATTTG
The DNA here is from genome assembly GCA_006352455.1 of Brachionus sp. 'Tiscar'. Classification (NCBI taxonomy): domain Eukaryota; kingdom Metazoa; phylum Rotifera; class Eurotatoria; order Ploima; family Brachionidae; genus Brachionus; species Brachionus sp. 'Tiscar'. Next base: position 15,305 of record VANL01001116.1, on the reverse strand, counting down.
AGACAAAAATTGGAAAAAGAACTGCGTGAAAAACAAAACAAGGAACACGAACTGCAACAAAAAATGAAAAATGAAAGAAATTTGAACTCGGCCAAGCGCTCAAATGTTGAAAAATTGTTTCAAGAATTAGAAGCTAAAGATGTCGAGCTAAGAAATTTGCATATGGTAACAGAAAAATCAACCAAGCTACAATCGATATACGGCAGCAAAATTCAAAAAGAAATATCTCAACTAAGGCGTAATCTTTTACAAGAGAGAAATTTAAAATTAGATGCGTTTCAAAAAGTTGATGAACTTCAATCTCATGTCTACGAACTAGAGGACAATATTTTCAATGGAACTTTATCAAGACCTCAGACAACAATTTCAAGAGCAAGTCGTCTCAACTTGACTGGTTCGATGAGCAATATACAAAATGTTTTAGCTAAAAATTCTTCTCCATTTCCAAAATTGACATCATTAAATGGAAGCACTTTGATCAATAGACCCAAGACGGTATGTTTTGTTAAATAATTTCAATAAATAACATTTGATTCTAATTTAGCAATATTACAAAAAATAAATAAATTTTCAAAATTAGAACTTTTTAATAAAAACAATTAGGTTTTTGAAATTTTTAAAATTTAAACTCTATCCTTTATGGGCTTTCTTTACTAACAGTTCAGAAAATTAATTAATTAAATTTAATTGATTATTATTTTTTAATTTTTTTTTCTTTTATTTTAGACTGTTGGAAAATATAGAATTAATGAAACGGATGAGCTTATTGAAGATGATTCAAATGAATTTTATCAAGAAACAGTTTTAAAATTGAAAGAATCTCGTCTAAAATCTGCTAAATCTTAAATTTTTCTACTTTTTATAAAACAATTTTGTTAATAAAATTTTCCTAAATGCATTGAGTATCAACTTGTTTGGTTCTAATTTAAAAATAGACCTGCAAAAAAATAAAAGAAACAAAGGCAAACTGAAGTTTATAATCAAAATTTGATTATAAACTTTCTTTACCTTTTTTTAGTGATAATTTTTGAGCATGATCATTTTAATTTGATCATAAACTTCAATTAGCCAGAAAAAAATTAAAACCCATACCCGTCCAAAAATTGAATATTACTTATCCTTATTTATTCCATTAATTACAAATGATAAAATCTTAATAAAATATTTTATTAAACTGTGTGTTTTTTGACAATTATTTTCAAAGCAAATTTTTAAAAATTAAATTTCCTTTATTTGGATTTTAAAAATATATTTTTATTAAATTACATTTTTATAATCCTCGCTCCAACTTTGAAAGTTATTCTTATGTCAAGTATGGTCTCAAATTAAAGATAATCAAGTCTTTTATTTTAGCATATTCGGAAAATAAAATCAATCAATAAATCGGATATCCGATTTTTATTTTGATTAAAAAGATTTATTCTAACTTTTTGTGCCAAACTTTTTTTCTAAAAAAGATAGTTACATATTATTGAAGTTAATTAATAAAGAGACTTTTTTTTTAAGCTTAAGTGTTACAATTGATTCAGAAGGAGAAAAATGAGCTTTAATTAGATACCTAGTTAAAGCATAAAAAAATTTAATTTAACGATAATTTTAATTGTAAAAAAAATTTTTTTAAATTTTACAGTTTGATTCTAACTTTTTGTGACATACTGTATAAATTTTCAAAAAAAATTCATTTGTTACCTAATTTTTTTTATATTTATGTTAAGACCCGAGTTTTGACATCCCTCTTGATCTCTCTAGTCCTTATTTTTATGTAACTGCAGGCAGAGCACTCTAACAATTAACCACTATATAAACCACTAATTTTTTGTTATAACTTTGGATTCCATTTAAATAAACTTTAACTAAACTTTATTGTTTTATTTATTCTTTGACTTAAATCCCTAAAGTCCAAACCGAGACTTTACAATTAATATTACTGATATGTCTCAAAGTCAAATAACCTAAGGGAAACTTTGTATTGGTCATTTAGGAGAAAAGTATCGATTTAAATAAGAATCAAAGATAATATGATATAAATCTTGGCTTCAATGGTTGTTAAGCAACCATCGAAAAATTAGTGAAATATTTTAAAATATGATATTCTTAATGAGAAAAAAATTTGAATTATTCAAAATAAACTATCTGTTACTATAGTAGAGTAGTATTAGGGGATACCAGCTCAAGTTAGATAAAGGTTAAAAGTGGAGTTATCAACAACTAGTAATGGAAAAGGAACTTGTACAGCTCTGAGAAAGCCATTGCTGACGGCATCGGATAGAATCAAAAGATTAAAATGGTATCAATAAAGATTGAATTTATACTACTACTACTACTACTTCTATGGTCTACGATTCTAAATTGATTTTATTTAGATAAAGAAATTTTTGACTGGATTTTTTATTTATAGGATGGTTGCTATTTCAGATATGAAAAGAGAATTGCGAACCAAATATTTATTTATTATTTGAAAAAATATTTTTAATAATATTTTAGAACTAAGAGACAATTTTTTAAACCTGCTAAATTTAAATAGTCAAAGTAAAAATTTTGATGAATATTTTCAAAACCTGAATTATTTGATATTGTTATGCAATAGTACAGAGGATTTACTATATTTTTATTGTTTATTTTTAAATTTTTCAACAATTAAATCTATTTTATTTTAAATAATATGATCTTATAAATTGGATCAATATGTGTCAATCAATTGTGATTAAAAAAAAATTTCAAAAGTAAATATCATTTATCACAATTCATGGTTAAATGAAAAAATCTAAAAACTTATTTTATTTATAAATTCCAAAGACTATAAATAAAAGCTTTAAATAAAATAATTTCAAAATTCAAATTATCTACTAGCAAATCAATTTTTAAAAAAAATGGGTTGCTGTTGTTGCCGCTGTCGATTGCCTTCATGCTGCTGCTGTCCAAGTTCATGTTGCAGTAGTTCATGTTGCAGCAGTTCTTGTTGTAATAACCCATGTTATGCAACTTTGCGAATAATGCCTATTCTTCAATCTCCACCGATGCCAATGTGTCCAATGTTTCCTCCTCCTCCACCAATACTGCCTCCATTACCTCCAGAAAAAGAAGATTAATATAGACAATTATTTGTCTTTAAACTTTTTTTTGTTTATTTTATCTTAAAGAATTAAACTTAAAGTTTTCAAAAAATTAAAATTTTTGTTAAAATTATTTTTCTTTTTGCTTAAATTTTGGTACTTTCAACAATTCAAATACATTAAATAATTATTCCAAATGTTCTGAATAGCCTTCGCCTTTTTTCTGGGACCGACAATGGCAGAGCCTTGTCGTAATAAGCTCGTAAAATTGCAATAAGCCACCAAACAATAATGAATAAATTAGAGTTTTTCTTGCAAAAGTTTTAACTTTTCATTTTTGAAAATAACCATAGAAACGTAAACGCTTAAGATACTAATTCCAAATAGAAAAAAAAAAGTTCTCCTTAAATAAATGACTTAATTGAGAAATTTTCCCTAATCGTGTATTTGCTAAAAAAAAATTTGAGAAACAGAAAAAAATGACTAGTGTCGATGAGGCTCATAGCTCACGACGTCTTACAAAAATTTTCTCAATAAGCAGTGATCATTTGAACGAAATTCGTAGTTTAGTTGCTTTGGAGAATCGAAAAGTCTCACCAGGAATATCAACTGAGAACGAAGGTTCCAGAATCAACGTAATCTCTGTAAACACAAACCATGAAATGAATGGTATGCTCTTTGAATAAAGTAGTTCTTCTATTTTAAGCACCTATTTTAAAAAAGACGAATTACCTGATGAATGGATTTCGTACAACTTTGAGCGAAAACGCTCGTGTATACTGTCAAATATTTATTCAACATGTGTCACCAAAGCCATCAACCATCTAGAATCTCTCCAACTATCGATTGACAAATGGTATTCCTATAGACATTTTTTTTGTCTTATTTATTTATTTTTTATGTTGACAGGATTTCTGCCTTTGAGAATCAATCATTATCATCTTCTAGCGATGAGTCAGAATCATCAAAAATAATAATTAATTTTATTAAAAGAAAATCTATTTTAAAAAGTAAATTTTTTTTTTGTTGAGAAATTTTTTTCTAATTTAGTGCTTCAAGCTGACTTCACCAAAAATCCGGATCAAAAGCTTAGATTTGTTGATCAAGAAGAAACAAAAAATCCGGATGGTTTTTTTGTGCATGGGCAAGGAATTGATTTGGAAAAATCAAAGATGGTCGTGGTGCAAAATGAGGCACCGGTGCAGGACCTACATGCTAGTGGAATAATGGAAGAAATTCTAATGCTGGTTGCTCGATTAGAGCTGGATCGCAAACGAGTTGAAAATTTACTCAAAAGAGAAAGAGAAAATTTGCATTTATTGAAGGAATGCATTGAGAGCATGGCGCTAAAGCGAGCAGTTGAGCTTCCTTTAAGGGTTCAAAATGAGCATGACGCGTGCATATCAGACATAACTGAGCTTAATTGGCATATTTCTTTTAACACCAAGTCAGAGCGCAAACTAAGTCGAAAAGTAGAAATAGAGGAAAGACTTTATCAGCATTTGAAAGAACAAATTGCCACTATTAAGAATAATACACCTTTGATTGAGGAAAAAATAGCTTCAGAGTTGGTTATAATAAAAAAAATAGAAGCAGCTCAGGCTGACGTAGATCAGTTTGTTTCCAAAGCAAAGCTTAAACTTAAAGAGACCCAGGAAAAGTCGCAAAATACTTACAAAAAAGCGGCCAAGGAGAGAGAAGCCATTGAAAATGATCTGGCCAATTGTAGACGTGAACTTAACAGAGCTAAGTAAATAGGATTTTTAAAATTTCTGTCTTTTAAAATTTTTGTAATTTTTTTGTTTGATTAAGAAAGCGGTTACAGGAAGCTATGAACGCGTTGGATGAGTACTCAAAAACTATTGTCGAGTGCGCCAGAATAATAGAACAAAACACAGCCCAGGAAAAAATAGAGACCGCCAAACGAATTGAATTGAGGTCTAAAAACGAACTTCTAAATGATGAAGTGAATATTTTTTAAAATTTTCTATTTGTTTCATTTGGAATTTTTTTCATTTTAGAATAAAAAAATTCAATTAGATATATTTCGTATAGAAAAAGAAATTGAAAAAGTTACTAAGCAAAATGACGAAAAAAATGCACTTATTGAACAAATGATTGCTAAATTTAATGCCGATATGGCAAAAATAACCGATGCGTTAAATAAACGTTTGGATAAATTGGACAAGATATTAAAAAAAAAGAAAGAAAAAGAAATCGACTTGGAAGAGATGAATCAAGATCAGAAAAATATGGAAAAGTAATTATTTTATGCTTACACAGTTAGATTTAAATGTAAATGAGTAGCATTCTCTATCTAATTAGAAAAAAAACTGAAAAAAATGAGTTATTAGAAAGAAATTTCATGTGATTTTAAGTGACTGGTCTTGTCAAAAAGTTGACCTCCAAAAAATGTACAGTTAGTTTGAACACTTAAAACATACATCATTTAACAACTTATTTTCTAAATAAAAGTACGGTCTTTCATCTTTTGGGGTTTTTAAAACCGTTTTATCTATTCCTTAAAATAATTTTGAAAAAAAAATTTTAGTGCAACATGATTTTTTTCACTTTTTTTTTTAACTTTTAAGGCGGTTTAATGAATGATAAAACAAGTATACTTATAAATTGTTTCTTAAATAATTGTTGAGCTCTAAAAATTTATATAGTTAGTTTGATAAATAAAATATATCTCTCGCAGTGAGAAAAGAATCATTATTTATACTCATAAGTTCGTGTTAAGAACATAGGCTTATAATCATGACAAGATGTGAGCTGTTATATAAATGTTTATACCGGTTATAATTTAATCTAAAGTAGTTTTTAATATTAAAAGAATAAAAATAATTATTTTTATAAATGTGAATAAAAATTGTCACTTTTTGGTCAAAATTTATGGACTTTGAAGTCAAAAATTAAAAAAATTGAGCTCGACAATTTGTTCAGAATTTTGTTTAGTCTCTGATTAAGAAAATAAAAATTGGGGTTAGAGGGTAAACCAATAACAAAATACAAAAATAGTGAAAAACTCCAAAAATTATTTCGTTTCCGTTAAATTTTAATTGTCAAGGTTTTTTTTTATAACAAATGAATACACCAGTTTGTAGCTTAGAAAAAGAACTTAAAGAATATGTATCATAATAATTAAATATGTATACTAAACTTAGAGATTTTTAGATCTAAAAGGATACAACTAATGATTTTGGTGCTAATCTTTGAGAGGGAGTACCAAAAAATGCGTTTCTAATTCAAATCAAAATAATTTAAAAAAATTTCAAAAAAAAATTATTTTGATTTTTCAAACTATATTTATTCAACAATTATTTATTTCAAATTAAAATTTAATTAAAAAAAAAAATTTTTTTTTTCGAAAATTAGAATTTTTTCATATCACTTTCTAATATTTAATTTAAGCCATTTTAAAAATATGCTTTTCAAATATTTTAAATTTATTAAATCAATATTTGAGGTTGTCTTAAATTTTTTAGTTTCAAAGTTGATTTTATTTTATATTGTCAAATAATTACAACTTTGAATCAATTTAAAATTAATTGAAAATTTACTTATTCATTTTTTTATCTGTATCGAGTTAATGCTCTTTCAGAATAACAATTTAAAAAAATGAAGTAAATAAAGAAAATATTGGAACTGGAAAATTTTATTTTTTTGACTAATAATTGTTTTTTATTTTTTAAGTAAAATAGCTAAAGAAGAACGCAATAGAGAGAGGCTTTTGGAAGATAGACAAAGAGTGGAGGAAGAGCTACGTGATGCTGGACAAGATCTCGAGGCTGCGTTTAAACTTAACGCATCGACAATTGCTGACTATGAAAAGGAGATGCGTCGCTTGGAAAACAAAGAAGATAATCTTAAAGTAATTTTTTTCTTAATTTTTTTTTCAAATTATTTAGAATCTTGTTGAATAGAAACAAATAACAGATTTGCGCAAACAAATAGGAGAAGAAAGAACTCAATTAACTAATTTAATAAATAGAATTATCAGTGAAGCTGAAGATTTTGCTCAAAATAAAATCAATAGTGAAAAAAAAAAAATTCACGTAAATATTCATATTTAAAGCAAAGAAAGAGCCGAATTTAAAAATTATTTCTAAAAGTTTGAGCATAAAAGAGCCGAACTTGAAGGCCGGCTTAGTGGCTTGGAGATTCGCGTTGCCGAAACAGAATCCAAAAAGAATACTTTATGTGAAGAAGTGCGAGTTTTAAATGAAAAATTAGATCAAACTTTGAAAGCGCACAAACAAATCGAAGATGACTTGAGCAAAAAAATAGAGGATTTAGAGCCCAAACATTCCAAAGCATCAATTGATTATTTTACTAATAAAGCTAATTTGGACTACATGAAGTCTCATTCGATCGAAATGAAATCAAAAATGGAAGAAATGGAAGATTCAAAAAAAGTAATGGTAAAAACTATTGAAAAAATTGGTGATGAAATAAAAAATTTAGAGTAAATACATTTTGTTTTTTTTATGAATTTAAGTAACTTTTATTAGTTAGTTGAATTTTTATCTGTCTACCCCACACGAATAGTTTGAAATTATTTTACTTTAATAGAGCATTTAAAATTTTATTTTGAATTTTTTTTTTTGGAGCTTCATTCCAGACCGTATTGTGAATTTCAAAAACACAAAAAAAAATACTTCCTTTTTTTTTGATAAATTAAAATTTACTAAAATAAAAACTTTATTTTCTTTTTTTTCAAATCAAATCAATAATCAATTTAAATTTTATTGATGCTTTGTTTTTTGTCTTTTAATTTAAATCAGAAAAATTATTTTAGGCAAAAAAGTTGCAACAATATTTTATTTTAATAAATTTTGATTTAGCAAAAAAGAAATAACTTTTGAAATTCACAATATCATTCCAGGCTGTTTTGAACAGTTTTATCTGATTAGGAAAATTTAAATTCGAAAAAATTTATTAAACTCAAATTTTATTGTTAAAAAAAATAAAATATTCTTTATTTAAAGAGTGGACTACACAGAGTATAAACTGCAATCTGATGCTAGCAAAAACCTTGATGATGGCTTCAAGTTGTCATTGGAAGAAGTAAAAAATCGAATTGTAAATTCCAAAAGCAGTCATGATAAACGCACACAAGAACGTAATGAATATCTTGACAAGCTCAATTTACAACTAGGCAGCTATTTGGAACTAAACAAAGAACTAGCATCCCGATACAGATACATTAAATATTTTGGTTATAACAAACGTTTGGATTTAATGAAACAAATTGAAATAAAATTGAGCGCCTTTGTAAACATGAAGGATAAACGCCAAGTTATTTCCTTACAACAAAGAATGCACAATGCTTTGAATGATTATTTTAAATTTCGAAGTAATTTGACTTGTATTTTTAATAAAATAAATTATCTTATTCATTTTAATTTAGTTAAAAATGGAGAAAAAAATTATTTTGATTTAAAAGAAGAAAGAGAATGTATTGGTGATGAGATCAATTCTTTGGAAGACTTGCTTAAAAAGTCTACAAGTCATATGGCAAGATTTTTAGAAAAGCAGACTGATTTTGAACAAGTAAGACAAAAGGCAATTCAGAAAGTAATCAAACAGGAGTTAATAGAGCAACAGCAAGTTGAAAGTCTTAGACGAAGAGAAGCAAAGCGAATTGATCCTGAACAACCAAGTAATGAGGTTGATTTTTCACAAATTGGACTGTCAATGAGAACTAGAAATCGCAAATTAGCTGCAACTGATTTAGTATCTGCTGTTTGAAATTAATATTTTGAATGTAAATTTTTTTAAATAAACCAATTAGTATTTTTTAGTTTGAATTTTATTTTTTAAATTGATTAAAAATTTTTTTCTGAACTAACATTAGATAAAACTTTTTAACAAATTGTGAATTTAATTTTAAAAATATTTTAAAACAGGTCTCTCTGACAGTACAGCAATTAGAAAAAAAAGAAAATATTTTCTGGGTCATAGATTAGAGTTATTCAGTTTTTAATGGAAATTTTTCCCATGAAACTAATTCATCTCTTTTTTGCATGTTTCCTAGCATATACAAAGCATTTCCTCAAAAAAATATAAAGTGGACGTGCTTTTATATTTTTATTGGTTTCTAGCTTCAATTCAACAATTCATATCCATTCATTCATTCATTTTATTGATTAAATACGATAAACACTTTATTCTTCTAGGCTTTTTAAAGGATGTGTAAATTTAAAAATGGAACAGCAAAGAAACAAGTTAAACGTGTTACAGGACTACAAGATGAAATAAGTATTGATTTTGTGTGGGGATATGAGACCAAAGAAGGTTATAAAGGAGCTATGATCATAGAAAAACAACTAAGTAAACATGTTGAAATATTATGTCTTATGACGAAAGAGACCGCTTTTTCACTTATAAATTATTTTTGCACATACGGACCGGCATTAAGAATAATGAGTGACAATTAACCTTAAACATTATAAATATACATTATTTATTGCATTTTGCCTTAAATTTCTAAGAGAAAAATATTCTAAAATTTTTTTAAATTTTATTTAAAGCAAGAAAATTAACCCTTTAAAAAAATCTAAGTCTAAACTGTTGGCTGAGTTTAATTTAAAAAATTTTGAAAGATAAAAGATTTTTACTCGGACTTCTGAAAAAAAAGTCTGGACTTGGACTCTGATTTTAAGACAAAAATATATTCGATTGTTCATGTGCTATGTACTAAACAATACTTCTCTTTTCAGACTATTGGGTTCATTTCTTCCAGTTCTTTAAATTGTTTGGAATTTTTTTTTTAAATTAAAAGACAAACTTAATTTCTTTGGCTAAAATTACTTGAATTTACCAGAGGACTGACACGAACCTCTGTGTCTCCGGGGCAACAGTTATGTTTTAGAAAAATTTGAATATTTCTTTACTAATTTTATTTGAATGATATAAATAAAGTAAAATATTTTCAGAGTATGATGACTATGAGTATATTTATTCTATAAAAAGGTTATAGAATTGAATTTCTAACAAAAACTAAGTTGATTTTTAAAATTTTATTGATTTTTTTTTCAATTAATCAAAAATATAATAAAATAAAATTAATTTATTTTAAAAAAATAATGGTTTTTATTTATTTTAATTAAAAAAAACAATACTTAGTAACTAAGTCTGAATAGAAAACCAAACACTTATTTTTGTCTTTTGGATTCAATAATACGCTTTGCTAGATCAAGCGCATGTTGATCCACAGAATTAATGAAAAATTTTTTTTTATCATCTCTGTACTTCAAATCCAAATCTGACAATCTCAACGATTGGATTTCTTTTTCTATCTCCTTGGCAGCACTTACTTTCTCAAAATTGACAATCAAAAGCTTTATCTTGTCACAGTAACTAAAAATTTCGTCAGCCTTAATCTGTGACTCTTTTGAATCAAGAGTCGACACTATCTTAAAAGATAAAATATCCGAATTAGCTTCTATCTTATCAAATAACAATACTAAGCCTATTTTTTCAAATTCACCTTTGAAAAATCTCATCTTATGATTAATGTACGATATAACACCTTTATTCTTAATTTTATTGCTAAAATTGACCACTTTAATTTGCTTGACCAATTCAGGCCAGTTAAACTTAGCTAAATTTATTTTCTTACCAAATAAATTTACTTTAAAATTAGTTCCATTATTGGAAATTAAATAATTATATTTTAGATCATTTTTGTTTTTAAGATAAATCTTAAAAAACTCGAAATGATCCGAACAGGAAATTGAAATCTCTTTTTCCGATTCGATTTTTTCATCACAAAATTTTTCTATTTGATTCAAATACTTGAAGTAATCTCTTTTAAGAGCTTTGTCACTCGAGTCCAAAAACTCTATTACTACAGATTTACTTCTATCTTCCAAATAAATGCAAAAATATTCTTTATTTTTATTTGGCTTTATTTGAATCAATTGGGACTTTAAATTTTTAATTTGGGCATATTCCTTTTCAGAAAATTTAATTTTCTTACGAAGTACATTTAATTTTGATTTAAGTTTAGCCAAAGCATCGCTTAGCTTGGCCTCACTTGGTGCCACTACCCTAAAGCTAAGATTTCCTTTTCGGCTTGTATTCTCATTTATTAGAATATCATCACCAATGCTCAATTTTATTTCATCTATCTGCTTCTTAATTAAATCTTTATAATTTTTTGATTTACTAATGCGAAATATTTTTTGAAATTTTCCCTCTTTGTTTGTGTTAGCAGAGACAGTTTCCTGGTCGAATTCAGAGCTGTCTGATTCTGAATCCGACTGGCTTTCAATTTTAGCATCTGATGTCTCAATGCCTCTTAAATGAGCCTCTAGGACACAATCATTCATTATTGAACCATTAAAATGCTTAGCCAAAGACTGAGCTTCTTGTTCGCTGTACAGATTAATAAAGCATTGATATTTGCAATGTTTTTTCGTTAAAATAAGCTTAATGCTATGTAATTTGTACGATTTTTTTTCGACCTGCTCTTTGAAGAAATCCTCAAGATTATCTTCAGTATGGTTGTTGGGAATATTTCCAATCCAGCAGGTGTATAATTTTGGAAGTTCTTTTTTGAATATTTTTTCCGGTTTATCTTCTTGATTTGGCTTGTTTTGAGAAGCAATGTTTTCAAAATATAACACAGGTCGTATCAGCACTTTACCACTGCCGAAATCAAAAGAAAATGGCGCTGACTTGGCAACTTGTTTTGCCGCTTCAGCCGATTCTAGCTCAATAATGACATTCTTTAGCTTTGAATTTTCTATTGGCTTGTCTTGTATATTGATCACTGTTTGATAGCCGAAAGCATTCGACTCGAAAACTATCTTCAAGTCTTCATTATCAACTTCTTCAGGAATTTTTACTAGTTCAACTTTGTTCCTTAAATAAAAAGGCTGCTATTTATGTTATTTTAATTCAAATAAATTACATTGAATTCATTTTTTTTGTTGGTGATGAAATTGAAAAATCTAATTATATTTGATAATTAATTTATTTTGCGCATTTATTTCTTTTATTTCTTTAAAAATTTAATTTCATAATGGCGAAATTTTTGATACTTATTTTGCATTAAGCTGCAGAGAAAAATGAAATTTATGAAACATAATTTCAAAATTTTAAAGATAACCTTGTAAAAAATAACTTCAGATTAATTTAATTGCCAATCTAACGGGTGTTCAAAAAAGGTTAGGGTTCTCAATAAAACTGGTTTCGGGGTATTCATTGTTAAATTTTTGTTTATTTTTTAAAAAAATTTTTTTTAATTTTTGTTAAGAATCAAATTATTTTTAAAAATAAGTGGATTTGATGTAATAAGGAGAAGATAAATTGCATGATTTTCTTGCAAAATTTAAAATTAATGCAATCGACCAGTTATAAATATTGTATATCAGATTAAAGCTTTGCTCTTTAGCTTTAATTTAAGCAAATTAACTTTTACTTTGAATATAGTCATTTAAAAAAAAATTTAACCTAAAGAGTACCTTATATTTTTCATAAAAAAAGTATATAAAAAATAGTAAAGAAAATAATAAATTTTAGAAAATTTTATTTTTTCATAAACATGAATCCAATTTATAAAATTGTTTAAAATTTGGTATAGATATCTTGTTCCGTTCTAAAGTTTTTCGACCAAAATCAAAAATATACAAAATTTTTCTTTTTTTAAAAAAAGGTTAAAATTTCAGGGTTTTTTGAGTATATCTTTTAATGTAATAAAAAAAAAGATCTATATATCATTTTGATCCTTGTTTAATTATCTATCAAATAATGAAAGTAATTGTAATCATGAAAGCCTAATGTATGTATGTATAAAATTTCAAAAGTTTTGAATGATCCAATCGCCAGATTTTATCGAAAACAAATCCGCGCTAACCTTTTTAGAAATCAGTTATTTTAAATTTTATAAAAATTATTGATTCTCCAAATACCTGTGTTCTTTTGGGGACATTTGAAGTGTAAAAAAAAACTGAACAATCTATTTGCGTGACAACACCGTTCACCAACAACAAAATAGATATTTTTAATAAAAATTTTTATTTTTTATTTATTTTTTTTTTAATCGATCTTTTTTCTCGAATTGACAGCGAAGTTCTACATTGTTTCCAGTCATAAACCCTTTTTAGAGTGCATTCATTCTGAAAATTTTCTTTGAGTAATATTTTTTTAATTGTTATATATTTAGATATTTTAATATTTATTACCTTTTATCCTTTCAATAGCACTCATATGTAATTTCTTATGTTCGTCAATTCCTAGATTTTTATCTTTTTTAGGTATCTCTTGCTCAATTTGGCTATGAAGATAGTTTTTGAAGTATTTTTTTGGGAAATAATGGGTAAGTTGAATTTTTTTGCTTAAAAATCAATTTACCTTGTTCTTAATTTCAAAAAAAGTGTCTCTGTAAAGAAATTGAAATTTCTGTCCAGATTCTCAATGTTTTTTGCTCTTGTCCAATCTGTTGTTTCTGTTAACGACAATCCTTCGAACGATTATGATAATGGAATTTTGGCAGGATTAACGTCAATTGTTCTCACATTAATTGCTGATATAACGACATTTTTGTTCTGAACAGAATTATTCTCAATTTGTGTCACATCTGATGAATTCGCATTCATCTTAGATTGAGACGTTGTATAGTCTTTTTTCTCAATCTTAACTTCAAAAGAGACAGTTTCATCCAGCGTTCTGGATAGCTCGAGCTCGCGGAATATTTTACCTGGAACTGTGTTGAATATTTCTTTGGACTTGAGCTTTGCCAGTAGCGAATAATTTTTAGAAATTTTCAGTAAGAAATAATTTTTCTTTTTAAGTCACATTTAATTATATCGGTTTCCTGACTTCCATCTAGAAGATATATCAATTATAATTAAATATAAAGTTTACCAACCTCATTAAATATTTCATTATTGTCAATTTCACATAATTGAACATGACGAAGGGTTCCAATGGTTTGAATATTAAATTTTTTTTTTAAAAACCATTTTCTATACATTGAACATTAAATTTTCTTTTCCGTGCCATTTTTTTTTTAATTTTATTTAATTATTTTTATCTAAATTATTAAGTTATTACCTTTAGATTTATATTATAATGAACTTTTTTTCGAAAAAAAAGCAAGAATCAATTAAAATTACTGATCAAATGATCAAGAAAAGAATTAAGCCAAAACAAATTCAAGAAAATCTTCGCAAAATCAACGATGAAGCATTTATCACAGCATTTTAGAATTTTTAAATATTTGGAAATTCTATAATTGAAGGAAACTTAAAGTCCTTAAGAACTAGAAAGCTTCGATTATAAAAATCGTAAAAATAATTGGAACCAAACGTATTTTAAAAATAAAAAAAAAAACGGATCAAGAATGGTGGAACTGTGATTGGTACGGTGGAACGGTTGGAATGGGTCGAGAACGGTGTTGGAACGGTTCTAGAACGTTTTAATTTTAATTTTATTTTAGAAATGAACGGTCTTATACCGTTGAAATTAATGAACTGTTTTACAAGACCGTTCATTTATTTCGAAGCAAATAAAACTACATTATATATAAATGCTCTATCCAAATTGTAACTATTGATAATTTATAAATTTTATTATACGATTTGCAAATTGTCAATTTGCAAATGCAATTTTTAAATTTTTTTTTATTATTGCTAATTTTTTCATTTCAAATCAAATTTTGTCTTAAAATTTCACTAGAGCTAAATTTTTCATTCAATTAATCAAAAAACAAACTTTGTAAAAAAAAAAAGCCTAATTTATCAGTTGAGATTTATTTAAATATTTTAAATCTGTTATTTAATAGTTGATGGAAAGGGGAAGAATATCATGATTTCGATCATGTGATGAAGCGTTCATCTATTTTTTTAACGGCTCGATTTAATGTAAAGACATATGGTTAGCTTGAAATAATTATTGCTTCAAATGCTATATCAATAAGAAAGGTCTGATTAAAAAAATAACATCGTTCATTTTATTTTAAATCAATACAAAGTTAATGTTCTCTCGTTCTAAATTCATTCAGTCAAGTATAGGATAAGAGGATATTATTTCTGAACAAAAATATTGTTTGAATTATTTAATTTTTTGTTCAACTTACAAATTGATCGATTCAATTTATGAGTCTAAATAGTTGCCGAGTTCGCAGCCATTAAGTGCTCGGATGAGTGGCGCGTAGTATGAAGGTGCCGCTGGCCTAGACCATCACCCAGTATGATATCCGAAAGGAGCGAGAGCTTGTTTTACGGCTGACCCTTTGCA
>VANL01001115.1:0-17359 GCA_006352455.1 Brachionus sp. 'Tiscar' | reverse complement strand
CAAGGGTTGTCAAATTTAAAATCTTTAGCCTTGATTCATATGGAATATTTTTTAGACAACTTAGAAGTTTAGTCGCTCTCCGTTGTACCTTTTCGATTATCTGTATATCACCTTTAGTTGTAGGACTCCAGACGCTTACAGCATATTCAAGATGTGGACGGACTAGTGCTGTATAGAGTAACAAATAAATTGGGGGTAGATAGCGTGCGGTAGTAATAACTAAAGCATGCTTGGTCTTAAGTTAGATTAAAAAAATCATTTTCGTAACTTGATTGTAATTTGAGATAAATAAAATTATAAAAAATTCAAATTTTTTTTCAAAACTTCTTACTCTTTAAAAAAATATTTTAACATGATCAATTAAATCTGACTTTACTATTTTACAGCGTTACTTGATATTATCTTAATATTTTTCAATTTAAATGTGTAAGAGAACTTCAGTGTGTTTTTGTTTTAATAAATATCAAACATTGTTAAAACAAGTATTAGCTAAATAATTAATTGAAAAGCTGATATTTTTTAAAATAAATATTTGTAATAAAAAAATAAATAAAAAGAAAACAATAATTTTATTTCCAAAAAATATTATTTCATTTTTTGTCAGAAATGATTCTTATTTTTTTAGTTCTCTTTCAAAACTTGTTGCTTATCCAAGGTCAATGTAAGTTTTAATATAAATAAATATAAATTGAATTAAACAATTTGTTATTTAGTTTTTGCAATTGCATACAAAAATAAAGTTAAATTTCGACATGTTGGAAATACCAGCTCATTACATGAAATTAGTCACAATTCAAGTATTTTGAAAATCGAAATAATTAGAGATCGCTATCTAATAGCAATCAGTAGTCAAAAAGAAATCATTATTTGGAATATTCTAAATGCTAGATATATGCGTAGAACTATTGATGATCAAGATACTCTGTCGATTTTAATATTTAACCAAGAAACATTTATTACTACTTATTCGAACAATAGGATCAAAATTTGGAATTATAATGATCTCAGCTATGATGAAGAATGTAATATATGTCCTGGCTCAAGTGAATTAACATTTCTTAAATTAATTGGATTAGATACCATTTTTAAACCAAAAATACTTGGAATCAAATTTGTGCTAAATAAAACCAAAGCAGTTTTATCTTGTGAATATAGTTTTAAAATTTTTGATACAAGAAGACTTTTTCACTTTGAAAATTATCTTAAATTCTATAATCCATTCATTTTGACTTGGAAAAAAATTGAATCTTTTGAAATAATTGAGGATAAATATGTAGCAGTTGGTTTTCATGATCAAAGTTTAAAAATTTATGATTTAAGCGGTAATGTGAAAATAGAAAAAGAATTAGATGGAAAAATTAGTCAGATGAAGTTTACAGAAAAGGGAAATTTTTTATTTCTTTTAATTAATGATAATCAAATAAAAATACTAAAATTTAGTGAATTTAATTTAGAAGAAATTTGGAGTAATGAAGAAATATCTATCAAAACTATTGAGAAATTAAGTTCAAATCTATTTGTTAGTGGAGGCTCGAATGGAAAATTGATTTTGTATAATATTTCAGATTCTGTAAAATCTGAAAAAATAGAAAACGGTCTTGAAAGTATAAGTGATATAAAATTAATTGAAAATATAAGTTTCGAAATAAACAAAACGTATTTTGAATCAACAAATATTGAAGCTTACAAATCTTCATTGATTCAATCAACAGAATTTTCAACTGTTACAACCAATTTTGTCCGCATTACAAGAACTAAGATAAGCAAGACCAGTGAAATTACATCGAAAGTGCTAATGGAAATAACCAATAAAACCACAAAACATATTGTCAATAGTATTACAAGTCCAAGGCAGAAAACAACTAGCAATTATCTAGAAAAAGAGAAAATTTCCGGATCTATAACACAATTTAGAACGCCGAAAACTTTTTTAGATGATAGAACTTCAGTATTTAGCCAAGTGGGAAATGACAATTTTTTTAGAGAAATTAGATTCGAAGAGTTGGTAGAGAAAATTAGTTTGAATATTGATTTAAATGATTGTTTAACAAATTGTTCAAATCATGGAAAGTGTATCACTAATGAAATAGTTTTTAAATGCAAATGTGAGTCGGATTATAAAGGATCAAAGTGTAGTATTGACACAAGGCCATGTTCAGCTAATTCATGTTTTAACCAAGCATTGTGCACTAGCAGTCATGATAAGAAAAATTTTAAATGTGAGTGCAAGAAAACCGAAAATAAAACAAGTTTGTTTTATGGACGATATTGTGAGAAAAAACATGATATATGTCAAAATGAAAAATGTTCTGACCAAGGCTATTGCTTTATTTTTGAAGATAAACCGAATTGTAAGTGTAAATATGGCTTTTTTGGAAACAAGTGTCAAAATAAAAAATATTCTCTTAAAGTCAACATTATTAGCCGGAAAACTTTTGTATCAATAGCAATTGTTATTATTATTTCGTTCTATATATTGTGTATTTTAAATGATATTGCTAATTATATCTGCAAATTGAGTATTAAAAGAAAGCCAAAACTAATTAAAAATAATAAAAAAAACTTAAAAAAGTCAATTGAAAAAGATGGACTTGACGTCACCAAAATATAAGCCAAGCAAATTTACATTGAGCTTATCCTTAATTTAGAGTTAATTTAAAATTTTTATTGAAATTTTTGATAAATTTATTTTATTTATTTTAAAACTTTAATGTATAGCTTTTTTTTTATATTTAATGTTGCTTAAATATTTAAATTTTTACTGCGCTTAAAAACTATTTTTAATAATTTTAGCGTTGTGAAATTAAACATAAATTAAAATTGATAATAAAAATTTCTATATTCATTTTAAGAAGATTTTTATTTATTTTGTACCAAGATAATTAACTGATTGGATCGAAGTTTTCTGCTGGCGCAAGGCTTAAAAAAAAAAAAAAAAAAAAGGGATACAATATAATTAATTGTATCTTGAATAAAAACAAACAATGAAAAAGATGGAAATTCAAGACGATACACGAAATTTATCATAATACAAGGAATAGTGTGTTATTTTGGGTCCATTAGTTGAAATATTTGCATTTTCACTATCTATGACAGCTTCTATTGCAGGTCTTCTTTTGAGTAAAAATTTTAAACAGCTTCATCTGATTTATTATCATCTTAAATGATCAAGAAAGTTATTTAACAAGTTTCAGATATTTTTCATTTTTTTGCATTAGGTGATCAACTAATTTATTATAAGCAGTCCCTAATTTTTCCAATGTATCATCAATCTAACACTAAAACAACTTTTTTTTCCTCATTTTTTTCTATAACTTTACGCGTTTATCAGTTATCTCCTCAGTTTCATTATGCATTTGAATCTTAAAAACTGTTTTCAATTTGACTCTGAAAGATTAAAATTATTTACTTTGACATTTTAAGAAATATTTAAGATTTATTTTAGATTTTTAAGATTTATAGTAAATCTAGGGAGCTTGCAGCGCTTAAAGCATGAAAAATTTTAGAAAAAAAGCTAACAAATTCATTGCACGACGAAAGTATTAAAAGTGAAATCAAAGAATATGATTCGTTTCATTAAGCAAAAACTTTGTTTTTTTTAGATAAATAAAAAAATTGAAAAAAAATTAAATTCTTGAAAACATCATTTTTATTTTGATTGAATCTAATTAATTTAAAATCTACGATACCAATTTATTTACTATAAAATATTGAGTTTTAAATAAAAATAGTCATCAATAAATAAAAAAAAAATAACAATTTTTTATAATTGTAAAATTAAAAGAAAAATTGAAAATAAAATCAACATATTGACGCCTAACCGGTAAGTAGATACTATTTGTTTAAGAAAAATACTAATAAGAATCATATATTTAGATTTTATATTTTGAATTTAATATCTGCTTTTGAGTCATATTTTATTGCCACCATTCTCTTGGTACTTCTATTTTGGGTAAAACAGACAGACATTAAACATTTAAAAATTAAAAAAATCGTTTGTTTTTATATTTGTTGGCCAAATCGGAAGCATTTTTGGCAAATGCACTCGCCGCTTGAGTCATTTGTTCCGACTTTTGTTCCAATTGGCTCAATTTTTCTCCTCTTTCCAATGCCAGCTTAAAATTAATAATCAAATTTAGATTAAACAACTATTAAAATTATTGACGAAATTATTTTTACCTTCTGTAGTTCACTTAATTGATTTTTTGTTTTTTGAACTTCGCCATCCATATTTTTTACAATGCACGACGATGGCTTTCCACTATTTTCTCCAACTAAGAAAAAAAAATCATTTTCAAAATTTAAACACACTTAATATTAGATTACATAATTCCTCTCGATCAACAGGACTAGTACTGAATAAACTTTTGAACAGATTTGGTTTTGGAGGTGCTGGAAAAATGATTTTTGGGTCGAAAAATTCTGACAACATATCTGTCAAACAGGAAGAACCAATTGGTGTAGAAAGGTATAGCTTTTGAATTTCACTGGGTGAACACATAAAAAGAGAATGGCCCTTAGATCCAAAATTGAATGTTCGCAGTGATTGATCCCTTGGAATTTAAATTTATCATTTCAATGATTTACTAGCTTTAAGTTTAAACTTACAATAAATCTTTTTCTTTGACTAGATAAGTATTTGAATTTAAATTTAAATTGACTTTAAGTATTGGATTCGGAAGATAGTAAATCAAAAAACTTCCGTTCGATAAATAACATGACAAATAAGGTATTGAATTTATGGTTTGTACGCTGGCTTTTGCAACGGTTCCTTCCGAAATTTGAGTTTTATATGTACAAGTATTACTTGGCAAACTAATTATTTTAATCTGATATTCAGACACAATTACTGCAAATTGATTATGATCCACTATTTCCTGGGTTATTCCAAAATCTCCTTTGCATGACTTTGTTCCAATCAAAGATTCTAGAACAAAGTTGGTTTAATTATAAATTTAAATAATATTTTCAGTTTAAAAAAATAAATAAAAAATTTTCTAATCTAGGGTTCTAAATAACATGTCACAAGCAGTTAAATAGCGTTAGCTATATTAAAATACTTCCAGAAGAGATCTGGTCGCGTTTTCATGCGTTGATTCTAATTTTAATCTAATTTAAGCTATACAAAGCAAGTTAATTTTTTTTTAAATTTAATTAAATTAATGATTAAAAAGTGTTACATTTGTTAATTAAATTAGTTTGATTAGATAAAATTAGCATATAATAAAATTTTTTTAAAAACCTTTTATATTTGTTGAAAATTTTCTTACTTTAAAAAATTAAGTCAACATTTAATATTCAGATTAGTGCATAGGTGAAGAATGAACGGCAAAAGTTTATCTCTATTTAAAAATTGTTGTTTTTTTAAATTTAATTGCCGTATCGAGAACAGTCTTTAATATATCAGTCAAAGTAAAACTAAAATATATATTTTTTGTTTTGACTTAAAATTTTATAAGAAAAAAAAATTATTAATAAAAAGAGGGAAAAAAATTAAATCGAAAAAACTTATAGATAAACTATACTATACAAAAAAGATGCAACTTACTAAATAATAAATAAAAAATTGTTTCACTCAAAAAAAATTTTTCTCACCTGCAAAAAGAATATTTTACTTGATAAACATATTTTTTTGATATTAAAATTTATTTGGATTAATTTATATGATGATAACTGATTAAAACATATTATTGATAAATTTTTGGTAATTAAGCCAAATTGACACAGTATGAAAACTATAAATAAAGTAAAAAATTATTCTTAATCTAATCTTGGCTGAAGGAGTTTTATTACTCATAGCCATTACAAATTTAAATAAACCATTTAAAATTACACACAGGAACTGCTTTCACCTTCCTAATAAGATCAAATTTTTGGAAAATTTTCTGTATGTTAAGTCCCCAGATATTGTCTTACTCAATGAGATAAAAATTGACTCGAGTGAATTAAATTTATACTTTGATTTTAAAATCTACCAATACTACTTTATTTTATTCTAATTTTTTTTTAAAAATCTGATATAGCTTTGGCTCGGTCCAGAAAACAAAAAATAAATAATATCCTACAAAACATAAAATTGGCAACAAGTTCGCAATTAACTGAATCCTCTAGTGGTTCTTTTGTTATTAGACATCACACTGGCGATGAAACCATTTTAGATGAAGAATCAATGGATGAGAATATAAATGTGGTTAATGTTCCAAAAGCGAAACGTGGTAAAAAAAAGAGTATGATCTTCACGAGACTTACGAATAACGAAAAAAAAGTCTTTAAAAATTTTTTTAAAAGTCCAAAACTTGCTTTGCTTCAATAATAGCCACCTGGGACGACAAAAATATAATTTAATTGACCTTGATTCTGACTGATAGATTCCCGATGCTTTTTATTTGGCTGAGTTTAATTTAAAAGATAAAAGAATTTGACTCCGACTATTAAAAATAAAGTCCAAGTCCGCACTTTTTATTTTTTTTTTAAAAAGTATTATTTTTTATCAATTAATTTTACTTAAAAATTTTATTGAATATATCAATTATGTATTCACTTTATATTTATTTAAAGTTAAAATGATTTTTTTTTATACAGTAATAAAATTAGATAGTAACATGCATCCTTTTGATAGTATAAAAATAAATCTTATGCCAAATTAAATTAGAATAAAAAAATTAATATTGAAGAAAAAGACTGTCTCAACTTCTTCACTTATTTCTAAGGAGCTTAAAAAAATTAATTACTTTTAAGCATTTTAGAGGATTTAGGAGGATCGTCCAGGATTATTGTCTGTTGACTGGTTAATACAGGACTTTGAGACATCGCATTTGAGAACGGACTTACGAACGAGCTGACAGTTGGCGTTAATGTCGGAGATGGTGACGAATTTGTTCCTCCACTGTTCGAATTATTATCGCTATTGTTTGCATTATCTTTCGGATAATTCGATGCGTGAAAATTATCTGCTATCGAATTGCTAGCTTGATTCATATTCAAATAGCTAAAATCGATGTCTAAATCTTCGTTTGTATCAACAAGAGGCGACGATATACAAGGAGAAGCTAAATTTGGGTTAAGGTCCAAATAGGAAATATGAACTATGTGTCCTTTTAGTGAATGAAGTACACCACTAGGTGTTATCATAGCTGATTTCTGATTATTGACCTGCTTATTCTCAGTATTCGATGTCAAATTGGCCAAATTAAGCACTATCACTGAGCCATAAGTGCTACCAAGCCATATTTGTAGAGGAATTTGTGTTGACTCGAGCTTATTGAATGGAGTATACTCAATTACTGTAATAAATGAAATTCCTTCGCTTTGGGACAAATTTTCCAAGCTGGAACAACTCGAACTTCTTGAATTTGAGTTAATCACTGGGTCTATTTGGTGAACATCTAGTGTCATTTGTTTGTGTAGACCAGCCGGATGATGGCTCTTAAAAAAATAATTCTAAACAATTAGGAAATTATTTTCTATTTTAACTAAGTACTTGGTCAGCGCCTTCTTCCGAGTCATTTGATTTATTATGCTTTTTAGGAGAACGACTTCCACGATAAAATAAATCATTCGGACCGTAGAAATCTGCTACTGAAACATTTATTAGAATTGAACGATTTAAATAGTCAACTCCAACAATGCTTTCATCGGTGCCAAAGAGCATTCTTAAAATTAATAAAATTAAAATTATTAAAATAAAAATTTAATTTATCTTAAAAATATTATTTTTAACATAAAACAATTTTCTAATAAAAAAAAACGTGAAATTATCTAATTTTTGTTAAAAAAAGTTTCTGTCATTTAAGTCATTTTTAATTTTTAGATTTATTTTTTTTTGCAACTTTGCATAATAAATTTGACTACAAAGAATAAATCAGTGTGGTTAAATCAACACAGACGAATAGAAGCGAATGATGGGGGATGTACTTGATGTCTTCAAAATCGAGCATTAACAAAGCTTGATTATGTCTTGTCTAAATTATATCCAATCTTATTTTTTTCCTAGAAATTTTACAATTTTGTTATATCCGCTTTTTTTATTCCATGCTTTAATTATATCGTATAAAAATTGCAGAATATTTAAATAAATTAAATAGTCAATGATGTGCAATTATATCACATTCGTTCATGTCTTAATTATTATTGAAGAGAATATTTAAACTGATGAATATTTAGAAATAGGCCCAGAATTAAAATATAAAATATTATTATTATTATAAAAAAAAGCTACAGCAAGACTAGCTACATGAGAAGTCGCCTATGGTAGCTCGTTGCACATAATGAGATAAAACACTGATAGAAATATACAATAAGAATTTTAGGGTTAAAAAAGCTAGTTAATTTTTACAAGAATAAAGAAAAAGACGCAATAAATGTATTTTCCATTTTGAACAATTTGTTAGTGTTCAATATAGTCAAATTAAACAAATTTGGAAACTTTTTAAATCTTGTGAGTTTTTTATCTAAAAAAAATTTAAAAAAATAACTAGTTTTTTTTTTAGATAAATATATGTTTTTTTATTCGTTTTGTATCCCGAAAAAATATTTTAAATTTCGTAATTGTAAAAAAAATTAATTCTTAATTATGTGCCATTTCAATTATATTTCTATTTTTCTTCAGAATTGATGGGTTGACATTAACGAGCTTTGATTGTACTTAGAATGAAAGAAACACGGATACCAAATAATAATTGAGTTATACTTGGCAAGTACGATCTAACATAAGAAATTTATAAGATTAGTCAAAGAATAAATTTTAAGAAATATCCAGTTGTTCAAGTTAATAAATAAAATTGAGTTAATTGAGTTTAAAAAAAGATTAACCTTTGGTCAAAGTGGTCAAGTATACGATTTAAGATGGCATTCAAAGACTACGTCGTGAACAGATAAAAATTTGTTCCTCCCGTTTCCATTTTTTCACAAATAGAGTTGTAAACATATGGAACCAATTACCGGAAGAAATATTTAGCGCAAAAACGTTGAATATTTTTAAGTCGAAATTAGATGCTTGGCTTTTGAAAAAAGTAGCGACTGTATTGCTCATTAGAGCTCTGCTCGGGTATTTTTCCGAGTTGAAGTTCAACTTACTCCTAGTAAAACTACTAACTATATTTTATTGTGCTTTATTAGATCTTAAAAAGAGTAGTTTAAGATACTTTAAAGAAGCACATCATTGACTTTGTATTAAAATTAAAAAATAATTCAGAATTTAGAAATAAAAAAAATATCGTTTATTAGCATCTAAAATTCTAATTTTCCGTTCAAAGACTAAATTCATTAGAAAACTTTTTAAAAATCAACCACAAATTAAAATGGAATATATTTAGGCTAAAATAGACTTAAAAAGTCCTTAAAACTTTGATGATTCGCTCAAAAAAAAAATGAACATTAACAAAGATTACAAAATTCTTAGTTTTAACTTGATAATAATAAATAAATATTTGTTTATTAAAATTTTTAATAAAAATTATACTTACAAATTAGCTTTTGTATATAAACTAATTGTGTTAATGACTGGAGGACGTTGAGACCAATAGAGTAAACATACTAGTTCTGGTTGATATCCAAATTGTTTTCGATACCCAATTTTAGTTCTTAAAAAACATTTTAACTCTTTTTTGTTGATTGTTTCATTGCTGCTTAAAGAATTTTGACTTGTTTCATTTTTGGCCGCGTCGGCTATTAAATCATAATTAATTGGAATTTCAAATAGAGGAATATCAGCCAATTCTTCATCAGCAGGATTCTGTGTTCTTGAATAGAAGCGGTACAAAGTCACATGTCCACCAGCTGCAGCAACAGCTAAATAAGTGTTTTGTATACAAATTGCTGTTATTTTAAATGGCAAGTCTATTTCAATAGATGCCGAATCACTGCGTCGTTTATCAAAAATTTTATGAGTCTTAAATTTGTGAAGAAGTGTCAAATTTAGACCGCTTGAGTCCCATAACCGAATGCTTCCATCTTCATGTCCAGTAGCAATTATTTCATTGTATGGGAATATATTTTGTTTTGAGCATTTTAGGCCACCATTGATCGGATATGGCTTTATAATAAATTTTTAAAATTAAAAAAAAATTGTATTTTAATAAATAATTTTATAAAAAATAAATCCTAAAAAAATTTTTGAAAAATGAATTTTTACCAATGAACTAAAAAATTGAGTGCTTGAAGTGGTGGTAGAACCGATCTGAGGACAAGATTGGTTTGCTTGGGCCTGATTTTGTTGCTGTTGTCGTACAGCTGTCTGATGTTGAAAAGCTCTTTCTTTAGATACATTTAAATAGTGCACTAGATTTCTTGACGGCTCAACTATGTATTCAACAACAGTTACTTGGGAATCGTGCAAATTAATTTGATGGTGGTGCTGAAAAAGCGGATATCCCTCTGTTTTGAGATCAATTACGACTAAATTATTTTCAAGAAGAACAACTACTGCAGAGGGATCCGAAGGGACTTCAACTGATGACCATGGGTTATTACTAACCACCAAAAAATCGACTATTTTTTCTTTCATTTCGATTATGGTCTTAAGTTTGTTATTCCTTATAATAGTTATTGCATCTTTGATGTTTGAGTCAGTGGATAACAAACCATCAGCAAATATGATTATTGAATCACTAAATAAAATTTTTATTTAATCATTATTATTTTCTCAATAAAAGCTTATGCAAATTTAAGTTTATGATAAATTTTTCAAATGAACTTACTCAAAAATCTTTCATAAAAATAGTTTTTAAGTATTTTTAGATTAAAAAAATAGATATTTTGACACATTTTCAAATGAATTAGGCTTAACCAAAGGAATTCTGCAAAAATTTGCTTTGCAAAAATCTAATAATATAAAATATAAAGTTTAACATTGAATGTAACCGAGAAGTATAAATTTAGCAGAAGTATAAAAACATAAATACTTCTGCTAAAAATTTATATTCAAAAAATATTTATTTAAAAACTTCTTAAAAATGAATATTTTAGAGCATGATCATTAAAATTATGTCATAATCTTCAATTTGCTTTAAATTCATAAATTTTTTAAGTCAAAGCCAAAAAAATAAAATTATATTTATAGCTCAATTTGGCAAAATTACCTTTTTTCTTTTTTCCTTTTAATTTAAACAAATTAGAAATTTTAGTAATTAAATTCAATTAAACTAAATGATAATAAAATTTTCAGAAATTATTTTATTTAAAAAAAAATAAATAAAATTTTCTAATTGGCAATAAAGCAAAATTTAAAAGGTAAAATTATTTGAGAGTCTCTTATTTCAATTTTATTTTTTCTAGACTAAAATTATAATGTTCTGATATTTTGATTTATTTTTTTAGTTAAGATGGTTTAAGAACTAAATTTTATTTATTTAAGTAAAATAAATTCCTATTGAATCGGATAAAATTTACTTTTTTAATATAAATTTTCGAAATCAAATAATTTTTCATAAAAATCTTTTAATTTTATTTAAAAAAAATTAATTTTTTTCAAAAGGTTATAGTTGGTTTAAGCGATAATTATATTCAAAATTTTACCCCAAGTTGTTTAATCTTTATTTATTTTAAAAATAAAATATCTTAAAATCTGAGAAAAAAAATTGAATATCACCATTTTCATTTAATTAGCTTGATTAATAATTTTACTTAACGGTACTTTCAATTAAGATTTTTTTTAGTTAAATAAATAATTAATTTACTTAATATTTTGTCAATATTTTAATTCATTTTCAATGTATTTAATTATTTCCTCTTTCAGACAATAAAATGAGTTATTAATAAATTATAGTA
Organism: Brachionus sp. 'Tiscar'; assembly: GCA_006352455.1. Classification (NCBI taxonomy): domain Eukaryota; kingdom Metazoa; phylum Rotifera; class Eurotatoria; order Ploima; family Brachionidae; genus Brachionus; species Brachionus sp. 'Tiscar'. The sequence goes on along the minus strand of VANL01001115.1, from coordinate 5,593 downwards.
GAATTTAAATTTAGATAATTGATTCTTGAACTCTTTTTAAAATTTTATTGATTTGAATTTTATTCATTATACTGAAATAGAAATAGAATTTTTTAACCTCAAATACAAATTGAATAAATTTTTTTCTTTTTGATTAAATTAAAGTTAATTCAAAATATAAAATAAAATTCTGCAACATACTTTGTTTCATTTTTGTTTAGTGAATCAAATGAATAATCGTTCTTAGATCTTATTTATATTTTATTTTTTATCTCTTATTACTGTGCAAGTATTTTTTAAAAATAAAGTTAAAAGCAAAAAATAAATTTGTTAACTTTAATTCATGAAAAAATTACCGATAAGCTACTAATTTTAAAATTTTTTTAATTTACAGTGTTAATTTAGTATTTGAAAATTTTATTTTAAGTAGAAAATTTACATGATCAAACTAAAATTTAAATTAATTGATCACGAAATTTAATCTGCTTATTTCTATGATTGATTATGATTGAATTTAAATTTTTTTCTTATTTTACTATGTCTTAGCTTCTTTTACCTTGACAATTTTTTGTAATTAAAGAACGAAAAAAAATCTAAAAATTCACTATTCATTTAGAATTTAAATCTTCCAGTTTAATATATTAAAAATCTAGATTAAAGAAAAAATTCTTAACTTGATCATCTTAGACAATATTTTTTAAGTTTCAAAACGTAAATGAAAATCTTACCCATTTCTATTTGATTCCCAGCAAACTTTTTTTATCATGTTATAATTGGGAATTAAATCTGACTCGTTCACTTGATTTAAAATTAAATATTAAAAAAAATGAATTTAAATTGTCTAATTTACTATGAGGATGCAAAATATTGACTGGTTTGTTATCATTTTTTGAATTCCAGATTATTAACGAACCATTATTGTGACTAGAGACAAATTGCTTTCCATCATAGAACCAGCTTATTGAACTCATGGACTTGAAAAAAATTTTAAAAAATTTTTTTTCAGAAAATAGTAATATACTTCTGCTGTTCCATAGAACCTCATGTCGCCCTTTTTTTGCTTCAAGTTCCACAAAACAATCAGACCACTTTCGAATCCTATCAACAACTTTGACGTATCTAACGGATACTCGCTTATATGAACTACTTTACCAGGTTTTGTTTTTTGAGTCCTATTTTAATTTAATAACAAATATTTTAATAAAAAAATTTTTAAATTTTATTTAATTTTACAATTCAATGACATTATTCCATTTGATATCATAGCCAGACTGAGAAAAGTTATTGTACACATTAAGGAGATAGGTATTTCCTTTTTCAGTACCAATATAGAGCCAGCTACTCTGAATCGGTAGATGCATTACAGTAGCTCTGTATTTTTAAAATAAAAAATAATTAATTGTTAAAAAAAATCTAAAATTCACCTTTCATTGATTAATTTTTTAGAAAAAGTAACTCCAGGCTGTTTTTGCCTCAAATTCCACAATGATAGAGTACTATCTTCAGTATATGTAATCAAAGCTCCTTGGTTGGTCACAAATACCATGTATAATACGGCATTTGAATGCGATGAATGCTGTGGTAAATTTTGGGACGACGAGTTATTCGATTGGGAATGATAAATTGTGTACTCGATAGAATCTCCGCCGTAAAGCTTGACAAAGCCGTATTTTGTGCCAATCGCCAACAAATGTTGGACTTGGTCGTAGGCCAAACAAGTGGGATTGTGCGGGAAACCGATGCGTGATGTTTTTGTCAATTTGAGAGTCTCTTTTTTGGCCTTTTCGTGTATGGCGTCCAATTCAGCGGTTGCAGTCGATGCATTTGTTGAAGAGGGATTTTTTTTGTCCGAATTGGAAAATATATTGGCCAATTTCATGCTAAATTTGGATGCCATACTCATTTTGTTCCAAGGTTAAATATTAAAAATTAATTCTAATAAATTTATTCTTGTCTCTTGTTTCTTGTGAGTTGATTGCGAAATAGTTATTTGATTAAATATTTTAAATTATAATAAATTTCATCTCTAGTATTGGTGTTGTTAAATTTATTTGATTTGATTGATAATACGAAAATAATATCTATAATTTTTTTTTCTTTTTTATTATTAGACAACAACAAAAATGCAAATAGAAATGGTACTAGAAATTTTGTTTCTCTCTGTTTACGTAATTTATTTTTACTTGATTTTTTGTCATCATTAATTTATGACTTAATGCGCTTTGTTCGGTCGGGCGTTAGATCCGATATTAGACTAGCAGGAAATCGTTTATCTATTAATTAAATGTGTTATTTATTTATAAAATAAAAACCGTGTCAGGACACAAATGTTTTGGTCGTGAATCGAACTAACGTCGAGGCAAAAACACAAAAAGAAAGAAAGAGAGAGAGGAAAATCTTTTCATTCAGTCACAAAAATTCAAAATTAGACTCAGCACAATTGGTAGCAGAGGAAAATGAAATAATCAATAATTTTAGTTTATGTTTCTTTTTTTTTCTCCAAGCTATTCCTTAAATGAAACTTGAAAATAAATGGAATCAAATAAAGCAGACTATAAATCATATTCTTTATGACATATTTAGACTTAAATGTATTTGGTTACATAATTTTTTTGATTATTCGAAAAGAAATACTAAGATGATAAATTTTTAAAATAAAAAACTGCTTGCTGAATCCTCTTTTTTCCATAAATTATGCTTTCAAATTATGCACCAGATGCATTCGAGGCATAATTTGAAATATTTTTTATACTTCAAATAAAAAGTCTTTTAAATGTTGCTTTTGAGGATAAAATAGTTATTTAGGACTTAAATTTTGGCTGATAAGATTAATTGAAGCTAGAAAGAATTTAATAATTGAATTAAAAAGTGAATTCTTAGCCTAGCCTGATGATGCAAATTAAATAAAATTTTTATGTTTTTATGACAAAATTTTTTTCCAAATTAAAACATTTATGGGACGATTTTGAAAAAAAAATCAATAATAAAAGAATTTTATTGGAAAAAGTTTAATTAGTTTTTTTTTGTTGTATTGTTGGAACTAAGTTTTTATTGTCAAAAAGCTGAAGGAAATATCACATGGATAATTATTATAAAATTTAAATTATCACTAAATGAAAAAATCAAACTGATGAAAGGTTCAAGACATTTGCTTCTGTTTAAAATATAAAAAAAACAACAACAAAAGAATTATTTATTTTATATTATTATCAAAATATTTGAGAGACGAAATAGATTTTGAAGAATTGTTTGCAAGCACTTTGAATTGAATTTTCCAACAAAAAAAAGGATGATTTAATTTTGAAAAAATATCAATCTTAAAACAAATAATCTAACGAATTAAAATTAGGACTTAATTTCACATCAACTTAGAATTATTATTTAACTTAAAATTAATTAAATAAATTATGTTTCTAAATAGATTAATTAAATAATTAAATAGCTATTAAGGATTAATGAAAATTGAAAATTTCGATAATTTTTTCTGTTTCATGTTTCAGAATCGATCTACATTTCTAATCATGCTAGTATCAATACTTTTGACTGATAGTTAGGTAATAAAAAAATAATTAGCTTATTAAAAAAATAACGGTTTTTCAAATAAAATTTTCAAGGTAAGTGTTTAATAACTGTTAAAACAGCATTTAAGTACTGGTCAACAATTCATTTTATTATGAAATTAAAATTGATTGAAAAAGATGTGGAATAAAAAATTGAAATTGAAAAATTTTTCTCTCATTCTATCCTTCATGTAATATAATTGCGAAAAATCGCTTCAACACATTCTCACGTTATATTTTGAAACATTTTGAACAATTAAAAACAGCATTTAAACACATTTTTAAAGTTGAGTAATGAATTTTTGGTTAATTAAGCTAAGTATCAGTTAATTTAATCCTTAGAATATTTTGGAAACCTTTAAGGAAAACTGATCAATTCAGTCTCCAGTTTCAATTCTTAAAAACTCAGTAATCCATAGGGAGAGATTAAAAATATCTAATAAACTAAATAGATTTTTGCGTCACATATTTAGCAATTATTCAATGATTCAAAGGTGAATTGATAGTGATAAATCCTAGTATGCTTCTGAAAATTTTCAAAATTATTTCTAGAAAAATCAAAAAAATTTCTAAATAAAAATAAATAAATTGAAATTAATTTAAAAAGTGCATTTTTAAAATTATAATTATAGAATTTCAAAAAATTAATTTTTCTAACAAAATGTAACCAAAAATCTTTTGATCAGTAATTAAAAAGAAACTAACTAGAAAACTGTACTTACTTTCAAATGATTTTTTTCTTATTTTTTTGTTTAAATCTCAGAAAATCATCCTTTTTACATTTTACTAATATTTATTTGATTTTAGAATCACAAATCAGATACAATTAAGAAAAAACATAGCAAGCTTATTTAAAGACTATTTTTTTTATTAGCACAAAAATAAAATTTAGTTTTTAGTTTTTTTTTTGAAAATTTTTTCTTAACTTGGTTTTAAAATTGTTGTGAATAAGTCAGGTTCTGAAAAAATAGTGAGGCTCCATTAATTTCGAGCCCAAAATTGATGCTTATGGTCAAATTAAAATGATCATATTTAGAATTTGTTTTGCAAAAAAGTTTTTAAATATTTTTTGAGTAAAAAATTAATTTCATAGGTATTTTTCTAAATAAACTTTCAAACTTAAAGTTTAATATTTTTCAGATTTTTCCGTCAAATTTGCTCATTTTTTTGAAAAAAGTAACACATATGATAGACGCAATAGAATTATTCCTTTCATTCTTAGTTTTTTAGCTAAGATTTTCACACATTTGATTTTTAAATAGAAATAGTTTATAAGAAAACAAATATTAATATTTCAAATAAAATTTTAAAACTAGACAAATAAATTAAATTATAATAATTTTTTATTTAAAAAATAACAATTAATGAAAATACACCAAAAAGACCATTTGACTTAAATCCAAATTTATATTTACTTTGCCCTGTTTTATTTCTCCTATTTTTCTGAAATACCTCATTGAGCCATACCGCAAAAGAATTAAATTTGAAAGTATATTCGGATAAGTTCAAAATTTCTTATTAAAGATGAATCGTAAAAGCTTTTGAATTTTAAATCATTTTAAATTTTAGTTTTTTTTTTTAATCAAATAATAAATATAATCATTTCTAATTTTTTTTTTCGGTTTAATTAGATCCTGCATCAAATGCATAATTCAAAAAAATAATTTTTTTTTAATTGTGACAGAAACTCTATTGTTAATACTGCATTAAATTAAAAAACTTTACTTTTAACGTAATCTAAGACTCGAAACACATCTTTGACGCATGCAGTGTAAGTTAAGAATGTTTTAACATGGGCGAGATGGTATTTATTGTTTGCGCCAAAGTTTTATTTCGGGTTGTGAGGCTGCAATATCGAACGAGGGAATATAGTAATTCACTGAAATAATCATGAGTTATTTTGGAAAGGGAGGTATTTAATCGATCTCTAAAATTACTTAATCGATCACTAAAATTTTTCTATCTCTTATTTTACTAAATACCCTTAACTTATATTTATTAATATGTCTCCTAAATTAAATAAAACAGCAACTAATTTTACTTAAAGTATTTCT
>VANL01001114.1:0-17387 GCA_006352455.1 Brachionus sp. 'Tiscar' | reverse complement strand
AAATGAACTTATCCAGTTTATCAAACGCTCATTAAAACCATAAAATTTAAGTTTAAAGATTAGCTTTGAATGTGAAACCTTGTCAAAAGCTTTTGCAAAATCGGTGTACACCACATCTACAGGGTAGCCATTTTATAAGGCATGTGTAATCAGGTCCAGAGTCTCAAGTAAATTTTTACTGCAGGATCTCTTTGGGAGAAAGCCGTGCTGAGCTTTCACGATGAGCCTATTAACTAGCAAGTGTTTGAGCATGACCTCTTTTAATAGACCTTCCATGACTTTACAGAGGATACAAGAAATCGGAAATGAAAAAGCTTTAGCGCAACTTTTTAAAAATTCCGGAAAATTTGAATTAGCATCTTTGTTAAAAACTAATCCCAATTTATATGTCTTGAGCTGCCTAATATATCTCTTAATTAAAATGGTGTTAAAAACTTATTATATTTTAATTAATACTTATTTTTTAATTAAAGTTTACTGATATTTTTAATTTATACTGCTATAAATTTTTTTTACTGATAGTTTCCTAAATTCGAATGGTTTTTTATTATAAATTACCGACCAAATCAATAAAACTGCTCAATCAGTATTTTACAGACCAAATTAAAAAATGACTGACCAATTGAGAAAAAAATCTGATACATTTTACAGACCAAATCTAATTTTAATCAGACCAATACATTTATTCTCTTTGTCTTTTGTTTACATCAGAAAAATCATTTAAGCTAAAAAAGATGCAAAAAAGTTTGTTGTATTAAATTGCAGCAATTTTTTAAATATATTTGATTTTAATACATTTTTAATTATCAAAAAAAGAAGAATTTTTGTTCTTTTTGTTCAGACTGTAAAACACAGTTATAATTTTTGGATTAGGTGTACCAACCGTATTGAGAGCCTTTGGAATGCATCCAAGCATATATTTAAAGATATGAGAGGCTGTAGGCGATCGTTAACACAGAATCCAGTTCCATGTACCATATGTAATCAATTAATGAAAAATGACTAAAATGTTAAATTTCACATGGCTAAAAAGCATTAGCTAATTTATTATAAGTATCTTTTTTCAAAATTCAAAGAGATAGTAAATGATCACAAAAGAATAAAATTGATCAAAAATTTTTTTCTTAAATAAGTTTTGATCACCAACCCAGCATCAGGCTGATCACAGATTAAGTAAGAGCTATGGACAACATTTTAATTAATACAATTATTCAACTTTTCTGAGACTATTTATTTAATTAAGTTAACCAATTTCTAGTTTTCAACCATTCGATAATTACATTTTTCATTTTTAATGAATTAAAATATAATTCATTAAAATCTAATGCTAAACTATAATAAACCCCGGAATTCACCCATTTTGTTTAAACAAAATTAACCTTATTTTGTCTTATTAAATATTACAGTTTTCGAATTGATATGAAGACAAACCTTTGTTATTTTTTTCTGATGATGATTTTTATATTTTTAAAAGTCGAATAATCGAATAATTGGTTTATAAATAAATTTTGACTATATATTAATTGATTAGTATAATAAATATTTTGATCAGTATTTTATTATTTCGATAAGTATTTAATAAATGATGTTAGGTAAAATTTAAATATTAAAAGTAAATCTATTAATTTGTAATGAAATGTAAAATTTAATAAAAAATAAAATAAAATAAAAAGGAATTTTAATCAACTAATAAAGCTTTTGTTGCCTTATTTGGTCTTCCTTTTTTGCGTTTTTCACCAATCGGTACATCTTTTGCTGCTGGTGGTGGTTTGACATATTCTAATCTAATTGCAAGACCGACTAAATGTTTGCACATGTAATGCTTGAAAAAGGTTGAATACTGTGCACCTCTCAATTTAGCTTTATTTCATTTATAAATCTTTTATCCATCTTGAGTATTATTTTCATATAATTTTGTCCATGACTGCCTTTGTAGATGCGGTTTTCCAAACCATCCGATATTTAAAAAAATATCAATATGTTAAAAAATGCTATATTTCGAAAAATTTTTCTTAAATGTAATAAAAAAATACTGCAACATAGTGCAGCAAATTTTTTTTTGTTTTTTTTTTTACCTAAAATAAAAACTTTACTTTCTAATTAATTATTTTTTAACCAAAAAGAATGACGTGTTAACTGAACTGACAAAGGTGAGCTCGTCAAGTATAGAAATATCAAATTTGCTCAGTCAAACAAATCGAATATGGAAACTAATCCAGTGGCCTGATTTTGTCGGATCACAAATGTTTTTTACCGAAATAGTTGATTGTCTGGCGAAAGCCATAGCAAAATATGCCACTCAAATAAAAGATTCAAACGTTAAGGCAAGCAATTCTCAATGTGATATCGTTTCCAGTCAAATAAATCCGTATCAAAAATTTGGTTCCGAGCTTGACTATTTTCAAAGACTGGTGATAACAGCTAATAATTTGGAAAAGGTGCGTGATGCATTCAGGTCGTTTTTTAGCGACCTAGAAATGGATAGATATCAGTCTATGGCGGAAAAACAGGATAAAACAAAGCTCTTTGAGATAAACAAGGCTCATCTCGTCATAGTGATCAGCAATACCAGTGAAATTTTGGTCCAAGTCATAGAACAAAGTCTGGAAACAATTGTACAAAGCAAAATCTTAAAAGAACTTGACCAGCATATGTTCTATTTGTTCGAATCTCCCGAATCATCCTCTGCTAAAGAAGTATTTTAAATTAAAATAAAAAAAAAAATTTTTATAAATTTTTTTATTATTTTCAAGTCAATATCTCGATTAATCGAGTATTTGGAGCTTAGTTTTCAAATTTATCAACCCATAGCATTCAAGTCAAATTTTAATCTATTTCTAAAAGTTCTATGGATTAAACTTTTAGAACAAATTGAGTGCGATTTAAACAAAGACAAATCAGTTAGTCTAATTTAATTTTTTAATTTTGGTTTGTGATTAAAATTTTTTTTAAAAGAGAAGTCCAGTTTTTTTTGGCAAAATGTTCGATTGTTTGGACATATTGGTTGATTTTTTTAGCTCTGAGAATCATGGCCTTGAAACAGATTTTTTGCTATCAGTGGAAAAATTCAAACAACTTAAAAGATATTTAAATTATTCAAAACTGGACACGTCCAGACTAATTCAAGTCTATTATCAAGAAATGCTTGAATATCAAAATTCTCAGAGATTTTGTGACTATGGAAAATTGATTTGTCGAGCATGCTATCATTCAAAAGATGAAATTTTAGCAATAGAAAGTAAATTTTGTTTTTAGCGTATTTATTTGTTTAAATTATTATTTTTTTTTTTAGTTTTAAAATGTAAAAATTTGCTGCCAATGGATCAAAATGGACTAAGTGATCCAGTGAGTATTTTTTCTCTAAAAAATAAGTTGGTTAATTTAGCCCGTCTAAAAATATTCACCAATCTTTCTTATTAAAATTTTTTTTTTAGTATGTAGAAATAGATTTAAAGCCGAAGCATGTTTTTTTGAATTGTGATAAAAAATCAACCACAGTTGTAAAAAAAAGCCTTAATCCAACATATAACGAAACATTTGAATTGTAAATTTAGGGATTAAATAATTTTGAGATTTTTTTTTCTAATTTAATTTAGTAAAATAGCGGAAAGATACCTCAATCAGCCTGGTAATATGATACATTTTACAGTTATGGACCACGATATTATGTGGACAAACGACTTTGAAGGCGAAGCCTACATTGAATTGACCAGTGTGCCTCGTTTTAAAGGAGAATTAGGAGATTCCAATTACAAGGATCTGAAATATTCGGAGCTGACATTAATTCAACCAAAAGGTAAAATAAGTTCTAATTTTCATCAATAATATTTAATTTTATTAAAATTCTAGATATTCCTAGTAAGATAATTGATGTTCTGGAATATAGAAAAGATCAAGACAGAACGGCGTTAGAATTTTTCAAAGAAAGGAAAGACAAATTATTTGTTTAGATTTTATTAAATGTTTTATAAAAATTGAAATAAAATTTTTTAATAGAAATTAAATTATTAGTAGATATTTTTGTCTGCTAAATTTTATTTATTCATTTATCGAGTAATTTGCCAAAAAAATTTTTAATAAAACAAAATTGGCAGAGTTATGTTTCAAAATAACCTCAAAATAAATGGTACCTTGGTATTTTGAGTGTTAATTATATTCTTATGCCAAGTGTGATATATGGTTTTAAATTGGAGAAAGAATAAAACCATTAAAATTATTGTTATTAAATTTTTTTTTTATAAACTAAATCATAACATTCAAAAATAAACATTATTAGATAAATAAAATAATTAATTTCTAAATTTTTGCAACATACTGTTACTCAGTGTTCTTGAAGGAAATGTAATATGTATGATAATATACTGGTTTAATGGAAATTTATAGCTAAATTTCTTTATTTACAAAGATTTGTTCTTATTAAATTGGCGAAATAAAAAAGAATCTATATTATATTATCAAAAGGAATGAATCTCATACACACTGTGAATGCATAAAAGTAAATAGGATTTATTTAGCTAAATATGGAACGCTGAATTTTTGTTCATAAACCAAAAATCGGTATGAAAAAATTTGGAAAAAATTTAGAAAACCTTCTAAAGAAATGTTTGCAAACTGTTTCATTAAAGTGACTAGAACAAAAAATAGATCAGAAATAGAAATTAACGTTGCTCAAAAATAAATTGTAAAACAATAGAGGTTCTTAATAAAATTGAATGGTAAATATAACTCATTAAATTTACCTTATATTTTAATTTTAAATAATATTTCTTCAAAAATATAATTTTTTTCAGAGACTTTGTTAATTTATCCGTAGGAGTTCTAAACTCTCAAAAACCCGTTGTTTTTTTTACCCTTATAGACCGATGGTGTCAAATTGACACTATTTATAATAATATGCAAAATACTCGATCGTAATTAGAAGTTGAAAAGACGATAGTGTTATCAAGTAATAACTGATTATTATTATTATTATTAATTTCAGTAAACACCGCGAGGATGATGTAAAAAAAAAAGTAAAAAAAAAGTAAATTAAAGTAAAGTTTTGTCTTTCTAAATAATTTTAGAGAATAAATTTAAATTTATTTCATAATTGTGTTAGTCACATGATTTAATATAATTAAAGAAAACCTACTAGTATAATTTTCAAATTAGTATGGAATATGCCTTATTTCGACAAACATGTTTTGACAAGTAATATTTTGACAAGTTTATTTCGACAAATTATATTTCGACAAATTATTATTTCGACAAAAAAAACAAAATTTTGTATTAATTTATTTCGACATGCTTTTTTTCGACAAAACTTATTTCGACAACACTTTAATTATAATTAAGTTGAGCACTGGTGAGATTAACAAAAGAAAAAGAAAATATGTTTTATTGGAAGAACATATTTCAAATATAATTACCGACTTCAATAGTGAGAAAATAATGGAATTTTTATACAATTTATCTTTATTAATTGAATATTAATTTTTATTTACTAAAAATATTTTTTGTCTAACTAAATCTTGTCTAATTTTTTTTTGTCGAAATAAAACTTGTCTAATTTATTTTTTTTTGTCTAATTAATTTATGTTGAAATAAAACTTGTCATAATAAACACTTGTCGAAATTGATTTTGTCGAAATATGTTTGTCGAAATAATCGGATACCATTAGTATGCTGTGGCTTTAATGAGATTAATAACATAAAATGTTTTAATTGAGGAACATACAGGTTATGTACAGGTCTGATAACAACAGTTTGGGTGTTTACCTAAGATAATGAAAGGTCCAAAATACTTGTGACCCAAGCCGGAACATAAACAAACTTAAAAAAAACAGATCATAGAATATGTCAAAAATGTGACATATGCCAAAGAGTAAAATTACTTAACCTAAACGCAAAGCTGAATTGTAATACCTTACACCAACATCAAATACTGACTATGGACATAGCTGGCCCTTGTACACCTTCAGCTATTTATAATATCATATTATGTTCGGAGAGCATCCAAGAATTCCACCTGACCTTGTCGAAAATGGTCTGGAATATAGCAATTATCCACAAAAAAGATGATGAATCGTTTTTGAATGGTCATTTTTTTGTTTAAATTTTCAATAATGCGGGTAAAAATATCGGCAGTCATCCATGATTTTTCATTATGGTAATATTATGGTAATATTGTTGAGACTTGATGAGTCTATTGAATTAAATGATTAAATAATTTTCTCTCGGTTTTTTTTTTATTCGATAAATATTCGAATGGTTTTTTAAATCAAACTTTATTGTAATGACCTGATAATTAGTTCCTTTATCTATCTCATCTAAATTTTTTTTTAACAACGAACGGTTGTCTTATTACTATTAATTAAAATATCTACTTTTCAAATTCAAGTTGTTTTTATATGTAATAATACATACAGCAATTTTGTCATTTTATAAAATAATAATTCACATTTTTCGAGCAAAAAATAATATTGAAAGTATTATTGATGGATTTTGGGCGTCACGAAAATTTTTTTCACGAATTCCACCGAGTACGAGTCTTTTTACTTCAACAGCCCTAAAGAAGAAAAAAGAGTGTGTGTTGAGATCTAATAATGTGTAATTAATAGTGTGTAATTGATTTTAATTAATAAATTTAATTAAAATTATTTATTTAAAAAATTTTAATTAATGGAATGGAACGGGAATGGGTTTTTATGGAATGCGTCCCCTAAAATAATTATCGGTTAATAAAATGTTTGGAAGGTCAGTTAACAATTTAAAAATCTAAAGATATGATCAAATGAACTCAGATGAATCTGAAGAAATAAAAAAAAAACTTAATCATACCTATTTTTGTGGCCTTTGCTTTGACTCCCACCATTAGCGATTTCATAAAATTTAAGTCGAATTCTTTTAACTTGAACTTAATGCGGCCAAACTCCCTCGTATACTTCTAACTAAAACGACACCAAAAATTTTCAATTGGATGCGCTTGAGGAACATTTGGCTGGTTGATGTCTTTGGTCACATAATTTATGCTTTTGTCCATTCATGTAGTGCAGTCGATTGAATAGTGAGCAGATGCCAAGTCAGGCCAAAGTCTCGATCATATTTTTTTATAAAAGATATGAAGAAAAAATTAGATAGTAGAAGTTATAAAAAAATATGTTTAATATACAATTTATTTTAATAAAAAATAAGAAAAAACTATGTTTTGAAATTTACTTTATTTATAAGAATTTTGACTTGAGATTGAAAAAAAAAATTTTTTTTAATCATTGACTTGATTTAAGAGTTTTGACTTATAAACAAGTGTGGTTTTGAAGACTGACAATATGATTTAAATAATATGAGAAGAATAATGTGCTAGTTTTTTTATGCCACCATAAATTTGAGCTATTGAAAATAGAAATTTAGTACAAAAATAACTGTTTTACTTGCATTATTTAGAAGTTAAAAAATCTTGTGGATTTAAAAAAAATTTCAATATGAATTATTTTAAAAATTGAGAATTTCTTTCGTTTAGAACTTATGAAATGACTTTTGAATGTGAATTGTGCTTTAAAATTCGTCAAAAGGATTGTCAACTGTTGACTCTGCCATGTGGCTTTGTCATCTGCTTCGATCATTTGAACCAGGAACAAGAACAATTTGAATGTCCCATATGTCGCAATCACCAAGTAGACAAAGACTTTTGTCTTTCCATGAACAAGAACAAAATGAAGCTTAAACAACAGGAATACATTCAAAATATGAACAAGCTAAAATTAAAGCTAGATGAATTGGATTCAATGCAGCATGTGCTCAGCATTGAGCCTTATTTTGACAACCTAATCAAAAAAGTCCACTTTAAAAAAGACGAGTTGATCTCGTTTTTCAAGGACAAAATTTGCCACCATGCTGACCAATTGACTCAACAGATAATCAATGCAAAGGCTGAAAAACAAAATGAATTTAAAAATTTGATTCAATCACTCAATCGACAGCAGTTCGAGGACTTGCTAATGGATAAATATGATAAAAAAATTCGTCTCGAAGACTCTAGAACTAATTTTGAAGCAAAAAGTACTATTTTAATCTCTAAAATAAATCAAATATCAGACAAATTGGCTGAAATAAAAAATTTAGCTGAAAATATTAAAAAATTTAATTTAACTGAGACCACTGATGATTCAAAAATTAACTTGAGAAATTTTTTTGGTGACTTGAATTTTTCATCGAAAAGATTTAATTTAAATGAATTAAAATTTAACAAAAAAATAATAGTTGGCCAAGATTGCATTTGGTCTTGTGATGAATTCAAAACTGGTAAATTGGCTGTGATTGCTGAAGACGAGACAATTAAGATAATTGATACCCAAGATCCGGTCGTGATTCAAACAGTCAAACACAAGCCAGAATGGAATGTGATTGGAAAAAAGCATATTAGAGTAAATCATGAAGACAAAATTGTTACTTTTATCAAAGATGAATTGCTGCTCTATGACAAAAAAGACACTTGTATTAAATTTAAAATAGACTGTCCTGGTTTTATTAGTTTTGTTGAACTGTGTGAATACACTAATCAGATAATAACTGGCCATGAATGTGGCAATGTTAAAGTGTGGTCTGAATCAGAAGGAAATTTTGTTTGCAAATTTACTTATAAAGATGAAAAGAAAATAAATCTTTTAAAAATGTTCGATCAAAATAGGCTTTTGATCGCGACCAAATCTAGTTTAATCAAAGTGCTTAATTTGAGCAATGGTCAAGTTTTTACTTTTAGAGGACACTACAGATACACCACATTATTGGAAAGACTAAGCGATACAGAATTTGTCAGCTATGCCAGAGATGACTTTTTGCGTATTTGGAACATTGACACTAAAAGTTGTGTTAGATTTCTCAAAAACTCAACTGGATTATTAACGTCAATACAAAAAATAGACAATTATAGATTTTTATCTTGTACTAGCAATGGTTTGGTTTGTGTCTGGAACAAAGATAACCTTAAATGCGAAGAAGAGCTGAAAGTAAGTGGATACGGAATTGTTGTTTTTAGTAAAATTTTGTCAAATGGCTGCTTAATTTTTTGCTATTCAAAAGGATTATTGTATATTTGGAAATAAAAATTTTCAAAAATTATTGATTTGTTTCAGTTTACAAGCTTGGACATAACCAGAGATAAGAACCGAGAATTTTTGTCGGGTACCTAGACCAAACTCAGTAGTAAAAATTTCAGGACACCGAAAATTTTTGGTAAAACATTACCGAGTTTTGTCTAGGTACTCGAAATAAATGAGTGGGTCAGAGTTTGGGTCTGCATAGCATACTCATTTCTAAACCAAACCTCATAATTGAAAAAAAAAACAGTGCTAATGTATACAGTCTTTGTTATTTATTTGCTATACTTGAAAGCAGGCTAACGTTAAAAAGATAAATAAATTTTCTAAAATATATCAGTTATTAAAGTTGTTAAACTTCAGACTTTGAGGGAATATTGAGGTTTTGGGTTTCAAACAATAAAAGATTAAACAAAGAAATTTTAAAATAATTTATTGGAATCCAAAGTTATAATCACAAAGTTTGCATAAAAATTAAAAGAAAAATTATTAAAAGGACAATAAACATATCTTTATTAAACTACAAAAAATAAAACTTCAATAAGATTTTAATTGATTTTTTATTTTGTCTATTATTATGTCTGAAAATAAAGTTTTTATTTTAGCTAAAAAGGATGCAATTAAGTATAAGGTCTAAGTTATTCCCCCTTCCAAAAATTTTTAAAAATTGACTAAATTTGTTAAAATCTGTCTTACATAATTTACCAAAAAAATTTGGCTGTTTGTTAACAGTTTAAGTTTGTTTTTTCTGGCACTAAAGCCCAAATGATTGAACGTTTAGACAATTATTTCAAAGCTATCCAAATTGGGCAAATAATAAATGTACATGTGGATTTTTTCAAAAAAATTATATGTGTTATCATGTGATTGCAATTGCAACTCATCAGAAACTAGTGGAAATATCTTTAAAGTTCAAAAATCTTCCTTTGGCTCAAAAAAAAAGGCTGGTAGGCCTCCAAAAGCTAAAAAAGTTCTAGTAAAGCAGTGATTTTTTGTTTTGTTTTTTATTTTTTTTTAAATTAGACTAAAAATAACAATAATTGGCGTCTTTTTAATTTTATTTTTTATATAAAAACTGACAAATTTAGGTAAAAATAAACAAAAATATACTAGTCACTTTTATATTAAATAAATTAGTTACAAAATAACAATTTTAGACAAAAATTGGCAAATTTTGGATTTTTTTGGTCTTTAAATTAACAAATATAGCAGAGCTAGTAACATTATCTCTTAAGTATATTGCACTATTTTGCATTATTTTTTAAAAATAAATTGTAAATTTTGATTTATCAGAAAAGGAAGAATTATTTTTCTTTTTGTTGTAGAAACTCACAAAAGCTTCAATTCTTCAAATATAAGTTAAACTTGTTCTATTTCACCAAAAAGATGAATTTCAAATATGAAAATGCTAGCAATATTTAACTTGAAATTATTTTTTTATTTGAGACTTAAAAAAAATTATGAAACATCGCACTTTCTCTATGTTATTTCAACATTGAATGCATTTTTTAATCCAAATGTTTGCTTAATTAACTTTGGTCATAATAAAGTCATCAAATTTTGACGACTATTCGAAAACATTCAGCTAATACGTGTTGTTAAAATAAACAGAGATCAATGGGAATTAACTACAGCAATTACAGTAACTGGCTTAAACACTACGAATAAGATTTTTTTTTTAATTTCAAAGACTTTAGAATAAAAATGACCACCTTAATAACTAGATTGAACGACAAAAGACTTATTTTTAAAGTATAAATTTTCATTTGACTTTTCGACTTTTAAACAGCTCTGATTTTAATCAATTTGAAAATTTTTTAATTTAAAATAAATATTACTTTTTATTTAGAATCATGTAACTTAGAGATGCATGTTCTAAGATTAGCTACAGTTTGAACACATATTGTTTTATTTATTTCTTGGCTAAAATCCCTAAAGTCTAAAATCGAGACTTTACATAACTTCAAAGAAATTGACATGAATTTACCGATTAAACAAACCCAGACAAGTCAATTTCAAATAAATAGTAAAAATAGAAATAAATTACATATCTAGAAAAAATTTTCATTTTTTTAAAATTTTTTGGTCGGCCTCTTGGCCTAGGAACATGATCTGAATCATTCATTTTTGTTATTGTTATTGAAGATTTTATTGACCAAGTTGGTTGAGTATTTAAATTGACTTCCGATTCTTGGTTGACTCTTGATGTTGCCTCAAAATGATTGATAAAATAAAAATAATAATAATAATATATTTAAGCTACAGCAAGATTAGCTTGCGGAGATGACCTACTAGGAGGTCATTTATGGTAGCTTCTTACACATAACACATAGAAAAGTCCCGAAAAAAGAATCCTGTTTAAATTTTTAGGTCGAAATACGAGTTAAGATTCTCGTTAGAAAAAGCTGTAAAAGAAAATTTCTATGAATAAATGTTCATCTTCGAGATAGTCCGGATATTTTACACTTGGATTTTTTCTGACTCATTAGAGACAGTATTTCCAAGATAAACACTCTGAAGATTTGGATCAATTCGATCTATAGAAGTTTTTTTCTTGAAAGCCATTTTTGAACATTTACGTCTGTCTTCTCATCTCATTTTAATGTCAAATAATTAAACTTTTCACTGGAAAGTCATTATTTTAACTATAAATTACAGTCAACTCGCGGTTTAACGAATCGCTATTTAACGAATATTTTGATTTTACGAACTAAATCAAAAGAACGGAAATCTATTCACATGCCAAAAATTTTTGATTTAACGAAAACTATAAATTTCACACCTCACTATAAATTTTTATTGACTGAATAAATAGTTAACCAAATGGAACAAACGATTAATAGCTGAAAATCGAAAGATTTTGCTGTTTATCGACAATTTTAGTGGTCACAAAGTTGACAATTACACGAATATTAACGTAAAATTTTTTCCAAGCAATTGTACTTCAGTTTTACAACCATTAGATCAAGGAGTTATTCATTCGTTCAAAGTTAAATACAGAACAATGATTGCTCACGAAAAATTGGAAGAACTAGACCTTGGATCGATTCCACCTCCCAATCGATGTTTTACAAGCAATTTATAAAATCAAAAAATGCTGAGACGACGTTACTTTACAAAATTGTTTTCGTAAAGCGGGTTTCAAAGGAGATCATTTATTTAGTGCCAATGATGTCGAAGAAGAGGATAATTCGGAATTTCTTTTTTAGGCAAAAAGTTATATTTCTATCAATTTGCGTACATAAAAATAGACGAAAATCTTCCTTCAAATCGTCAGTTGACAGATGAAGACATTATTGGAAATATTGAAGATAAAAATATAGACACTAGTATTTATGACGAATTAGTCGAAACATTGATGACGAATTAGTCGAAACAATAACAGAGCCTGAATCAATCACTTCAAAAGACGCAATTGAAATGATAAGCAAACTACGTGATTTTTTTGTTAGAAAGACTGAAGATTGTAATTCAATGATTGAAAACTTATTTAAAATACAAAATTTTATAAGCCAAACAAATAAAAAACAAACAGAAATTGATTTTTTTAAAAATTAATTTTAAATAATAAAA
The DNA here is from genome assembly GCA_006352455.1 of Brachionus sp. 'Tiscar'. Lineage (NCBI taxonomy): Eukaryota > Metazoa > Rotifera > Eurotatoria > Ploima > Brachionidae > Brachionus > Brachionus sp. 'Tiscar'. The sequence continues at coordinate 4,740 of VANL01001114.1, read as the reverse complement.
ATTTAATTTTTTTTAAATAAAAACTTAAAAACATGGCTTTTTGTTTTATTTTAATTTGGTTTTTAAAATAATCCTTTCCTATAGTTTTGTATAGGAATTTTGATACAACGAAATTTGATTTAACGAATAGGTTTTTTTCCGCCCAACTCATTCGTTAGACCGCGAGTTGACTGTAAAAATATTTGCTATTAAATATATTTGACTAAATCTGCTTTGGTAATCTTTCAAAAAGGTAAATCTATGAGTAAAAATATTTTATCCTTAATGGTAAAAATACTTTATCCTATGCTTAGGTCTCTCGTTAGGTGATGGTGATTTGTCTGGAATTTTATTGAACAAATGTGGAAAAAAGTTGAGAGCAGTCTTCATTTTTATACGGACTTAGCTGAATCGGCATACGATAATCGATCATCTATTTATCGAAGAAAATCGTGGTCTGGCTGATTCAATTAAGTTTGTTGTTGCCCAAATCAAATTAAATATGAAATTAAGCTTAGCCTTTTTTAACTTTAATTTTTATGATCTATTAAATGACCCTCTAAAGATTGATTTTTATTTTGTGTGTCTTTTATGTCCTTTTCCTATACCTTTGGAAAAGAATATGAGCGCTAACCCACAATTAATAATTTATATATTAATTGTCTCTTTTTAGTGCGGTGTTAACAAAAAAATATTTACGCTAATTGAATATGCTATTAATAAAAATTTTAACTCAAGACTAAATTGTGTGTATTATGTTATGACTTTTTTTTTCTTCTTTTATTTGATTAAAAATTTAATTTTTTTATTCTGATAAAATATTGTTTTAATAAAAATACTTAATAATTTTTCATTCGTTTCTTAACTTTCTCACAATAATGTTGGATAAAATTCAATAAGCTTGATATAAATAATCTAAATCAAAATTAAATAACAAATTGATAAGAAAATTATTAATAAAAATTTTATTGATTATAAAAAAATCGATTTTGTATAGAAAAAAAAATGAATGGACGGATTTTGTTTCACTTAAGGCTCTAGACTTAAAATAAACGTGAGCAGATACTATCGATTTTTTTGCAAATAAATCAATTGAAAATCAATTATCCTTGATTTTGAATGTACTAGACATTTGAGTCATGCACCATTAGGGACAAAACCGAACTAAATCAAATAAATGGAGAAAAAAAAAATTATAAATGAGCTTTTTTTTTTTTAAATCAGATTTTTTTGTTGCTGTGTATAATCTAGTCTCGCATCTTAAAAATTCAAAGCCTCAAACTGCAATTAATCTTATTTATTCTAGATTAGCTTAAGTCATTTTAAATGCAAATTTAAAACACTAACAATAAAAAAAGTCTAAAATGCTTTGTAAATATTTTCGATTGCCGAAAAATTGTACAGAATTTTTTTACAGATTGGTCCGAGCTAGTCTATATGCCTTCACATTCATATTATGTGTAAGTAAAAAAAAAAAAAAAAATTTTTTAATAAATTTTATTTCAAAAAATAAAGATTTTTGGTGTTTGTTTGGTGTTTTTTTCATTTTGGTACATTTACGAAGGTCAAAACTACCACTTGGACAATTCCATTAAGTTCAGTGTATTCACTGGTTCGTTTGTGATCGGATTCATCCTTTTTTGTTTGTCAGTGTGCGGCCTCCTGGGCGTACTAAACGAGAAAACCCTTCTGGCCAAAATAGTAAGCAAAATTTTATTCTAAATAAAATTTTTAACAAATTTTTCTAAAGTTCTTATTTGGAATTTTGCTCCTAATGATTATAGAATTAAGCCTGGTTTTTTTTATTTATTCTTATAAAAAAGAAATAATGAACCATGCCAACTCTATTTTTCGCAAATTTCTGGTCGAATACGCGGACGATGATGATGTCCGCTCGCTTGTAGACACCATTCAATCAGATGTAATTTTAATTAAAGTTAAACAAAATAATAAAATTTTTTTTTTTAAGCTAAAATGCTGTGGAATTAGCTCTCCAAATGACTGGGAAATAAACCCGTATTATAACTGTTCGTCCATTAGTACTCTGAGATGCTCGGTGCCAGCATCGTGCTGCTATAATTATTTTCCAGTAATTCTTAAAATTTAATTTTATCATTTTCTAAAATTAAATTTTTTTTTTCAATTAAAAGGAGCAAGAGAAGTTTAACATGTTTTGTGGTGTCGGAATTAGGCGCAATGAAACTATGGTAGATAAATAAATGAGATAAGTTTTTTTTTTAATTTTATTTTATTCTTTAAGAATTTGATGTACAGAACAATTCACATAACAGGTTGTAAATATTCAATTTACGCATTTTTGGACTATAAGCACAAACTGACGTCCTCAATTTTGTCCGGAATTCTTGTTCCTCAAGTATGAACCAAAATGGTCATGGTTTAATTTTTTTTAAATGTTTTTTAGTTAGTTGGAGTGCTTCTCATTGCTAGCTATATAATTATACTTAGATTTTTGATACAATATGAATGTGTTGATGTGGACAAGTGCGAGTGTGAAGAAGAAGAAAGCTATATGGTGAAGTTTAAAAAAAATAAAAACAAGGAATCAACACTTACGATCAATAGTCTGTTTAGCTTGACACAAAGTGGAAAAAATGATTTTTTAAATAAGTATTCGTATGTGAATAGATTATTTGAGCACGATTCTGAATTAGCATTTAATGCTATCAATAACTCAAAAATAAAGTATTAATTTTTTTTTATTAATTTAATCTAAACATTTTTGCATTATTTAATTTTTTTTCTAAATAAAATTCAAAATAAAATAAAATTTTTTTTTACTGAATCAAATTTGGACATATTTTTGAGAAAAATTAAAAACGATACTTGAAAAATTGTAAAAAATATTCTTTCTAGCAGAAACAGAAAACAGAATTTGTTTGTGAATCATAAAAGTCTAAATCTAATCTCAAATAGTCTAATATTTTTTGGACGTTTAAAATGGCCCGCTTTTTTTTTTTTAAAAAAAAAACCTTTTTTATTTATTTATTTATTTTTTATTTTAATTTAGTAAAAAATAATTATTTATGATAAAATACCAACATAAAAAATTACCCTACTAATATCAAAAAAATATTTTTAATCATTTATAGTTGAGTAATCAACATTTGTTCTCACTGTACAAATATCTCCTTTCTAGTATTTATTTATTTATTTATTTAATTGAATTAACCTCCTATTAGGAGAAGTAAATGTAAAAATTTTAAATTTGAAAAATTAAAGAAAAAGAAAAGATTAAATACAGATAAAAATACATGTAAAAAAAAACATAAATTTTAAACATTTAAAATCAAAATGATTTAGTTAATTCTTGAAGAAGATCCCTTTTTAGGACTCCAGAATTATTAGGTTATTACTAAAACACGGACCTCCAGTTTTTAAATAAAACACGGACCCATACTTATCTCCCCCATTAATACTATGCCATTTATCCCCCACCATTTTTCAAGTACAAAATTTTACCAGCTTTCACGCAAGACAAAAACCATGCGTCTTAAATTTTATATTTTTAAGATTATGTTTTTTCATTTGAAATATAACTTAAAAAATAAAAATTAATCTTTTCATATGTTTCTTTTGGTCAAAAAACAATGAAAAGAAGAATTTCAATTTATTAGCACATGGTAATTCTACCAAGACAGCTAAACCAGTTAAATCATGAAATATATCGTATGAAAGCTTAATAAATTTCAAGGTTCCTAGAAAAGAGAGTTTAGATTGAATGTAAAGTTCATCAATGTTAAAAATTTGTAAACATTTTAACACGTCCTTTCTAGTATAGTAATGTTACATTTTGGAAAAACTTATTGTTCTTGACGCTCTTGAGATGGTAGTATTTTTTTAAAATTTTCAATCAAAAAAGAAGCTCAATTATTAATAAAAGTGTTAGTCTAATAAAATTGACGATATTTAATATAATAAAAAAAGAGCAAAATTGTGTAAATTGACGCAAAAAAAAAACAACAAAAAATTTATTTTTATACAAAACTAATTAATCGATTTTTTTTTACCATTTATTTTGGCATCCAAGTATGACCATAAATCTCGATTGAGTTGAGATCTGGTGAACGGACACACCATGTCAGAACCTCAATGTTTTGTTCTTTGACACAGTTGTTCACTGAGTGAGCGGTATGTGCTGAAGCCCCATCTTGTTTGCTGAGTGCTTTTTTTACTACATTCAAAGTCTCTTGTGAAGTTGATATTGCAGCCATAGCTTTTTCATGATTATGACAGCTTTTTCTGCAGCATTTAGATTTAAGACACTTAAATTCTAATCAATTGCAATTAAATTTTCACCAAAACTTTACTCAGCATCGCTTTCCTGGTCATTTTGTTGCAAATCATTAGATTTTGATTTAACCAAAGTAACCGAATCGGTCTTATCATTTTCACTCTAGACGGTCTCATTTTCATCAAAATCTTTTAAATTATTTTGATTGTTTTCAATAAACTCTTTTGGATCTACTTCTGAATTTGATCTGGAACCAATTAATGATCCAAATAAGGAACCAATGTCACTATTATCATCATCGAAAATATCATCATCATCATCACTGTCATCAACTTCATGCACTACAGCATGTAATAAATAAAATTGCTCTAGATCACCAAAAGTTTTTTTAACTTAATTATTACATACAGTTAGTTAGAATCAAACTTTTTTTTTCTATTGGATTGTCTTTTTGTTCGTTATTTCGGTCATCAAAAGAAATAAAAATCCAGATTTTTTTTAATTTCTTT
>VANL01001113.1:0-17433 GCA_006352455.1 Brachionus sp. 'Tiscar' | reverse complement strand
GATCCCGCGTGGTCTAGTGGTTAGGATTTGACGCTCTCACCGTCAAGGCCCGGGTTCAATTCCCGGCACGGGAAAATATTTTTTTAATATTGAAAAAAAAGCATGAAATAAAATTTATTTTTTATTATTTGAAAAAAAAAATTATATTTATGCTGAGCTTTATTTAAAGAAAACATAAAATATCATTCTTGGTATATATTTTCAGTACTTGAACATGAAAGATCAGTATCACTTTGAGTTGTATCTTTTTTTGACATTTCGGTATCACTTGATTTATATGACTCTATCTCTGACCCTTGACTTTCCTCACTGGATTCATTTACGTCTGGGACTACATTTTCAATTGGCTCGAGGACAATATTGAGTTCTTGAATGGGAAATAAGAATCTAAGCTCTTTTTTTTCCATCAGTCCAATAATTTCATTATACTTTTCAGGCAAATTTTCGATCGAGTTAAGATAAAAATTTTTAACAAATGGCAAATTTTCAACTGATCTGTAATAAACAACGCCAATTTTGTCTTGAATATTTTGTTTTAAATTTTTAATAAAAGTCTCAAATTCAAAATATTTCTGCCAAAGTAGCTCATTTTTGGGGCTAAGCGAAACAGCTTTTTCAAACATACGTCTTATTCTATTGTGCATACCAGAATTTAAAGCGATTGTGTCTTCTTTTTTAATCATATTCATAAACCTTTCGAATTGATCCTCAATCAATGCCAACAATAAACTACCTGATTTTACTCTGACAGATATCTGCTCAAATAGCTCATCCGTATCATTTGTTTCAATAAACTGATTGACTAAAACATTTGATTGATTATCATGTCTAAATTGAATTAGAGTTTTTTTCAGTTGATTAAAAAATGTATCTGATACTTCTAATTTGGGTGTAAACAAAACAAATTTTTTAATCAAAGAATAAATCTTAATTTTAAATTTAAACTTTGTGATTCTTGCTAGACAGTGATAGATATAATCTAAAATTTTTAAATAAAATTCACAGAATTCACTTTTGAATGTTTTTGTTTCGTTTAAATTTGATTCATTAAGCTCGATTAGAAAGTCAATTTCATTGCTCAAAAGAAGAAAAAAAGAATATATCTTGTGAAAAAGAACAAATTTAACTCCACTCTCTGATTTTCTTTTGTCATATTCCACCTGAAAGTCTCGTTTAATCAAAAGTTGTCTAGTACCTCCTGAAATGCCTATTTTAAATGTAGACTTAGATCTTTGAGCTACTTGACTTTTGTACAAACAATTGTTCACCAAAATTTCTATCAAATTTTCTTTGGCAGTCTGAGTCAATTTGTTTGGTTTATTTTGTGTCAATTTTATTTCCAAATTGGCATCGAAAACATCAAAATCTTGAGAATAAATGCCAAGTTCAAGTTCTACAAAATCAACACAAAGCTTGTATATTTCAACAAAAGCTTCATCGCTCTGACTATTGGCACTTTCAGAACTATTTAACAATGTATTGAACACTTTTCGAGTTTCTTTCAAATTTGAATTCAACGCGTATTTAAGCATTGCGTAGCTTTTCCAAAGACTGAAATTGGATCTGTTTGCTTCTACACTGAGATCAAATTTCAAAATTTCAATTAGATTTTCTTTGCTAGATAGATCTGGAATTTGATAACTGACAAAATGTTCAAACTTCCATTTTAATATAGTTAAGTGGGTGTTATATTTGACAGAATTAAATTTTCCAATAGACTGGTCTAAAACTCTTCTAATAAAATTTACAAAATTTTCTATTAACTTTTTTTCATGTGAGTTTTTCGCCGTTGAGAAAAAACAAAAATTATTTGATTTCTTTGTAAGATCAGTATTTTCGTCAATAACATTCAATATTGATAAGAATTTTAATAATAATTTAAATTTAAGATGATCATTGTTTTCTAAATCAAATAAATAATCGCTTATATCTTCATCAAATGAGATCAAACGGTCAGGATCGATACAATCATCTTGGGTTTCGCCAATATATGATCTTGGATAGAATGGATACCAATTGAATTTTGAGCGTAGATTTTCAATTTCTAACCAACGTAGCTCAATGCGATCTGATTTTCGATCAATTATTTCTGTTTCGGTTAAATCTAGAAATTCGTCGAAGCGACTTTCATTTTCTGAATTTTCTAAATTTTTGAGAATTTGTTCCCGATTTTCCATACAATCCAGCCACCCCTGAGATAATTTTTCACCAAATCTTGGAAGACCTAGAATTAAAATTAATTTACTTTTTTTTGCTTTAACATAAAATTTAGATGTATTGTAAAATTTTGAAAATAAAAAAAAATTAAAATTAGAAACTTAGAATGACATTTTTTTTGAGAAAAAACTTTTATATTTGAATTTACAAAATGGAAAAAAGTTTGTTCAATAAATTTTATTTAGATTTTTGTAAATATTTTTTATAATCGAAAAAAAGGAGGGTATTGTGAATTTCAAAAACAAAAGGAACAAAAACTTTTCCTCTTTTGATAAATCAAAATTATTTAAATAAAATAAATTAAAAAAATTACTACAACTTAGTGCAACAACAACTTTGTTGCATCTTTTTTACCTAAAATAATTTTTCTGATGTATATAAAAGACAAAATATAAAACAATAATAAGATTTAAATTGATTATTGATTTTGTTAACCCAAAAAAAAATAAAATAAAGTGTTTATTTTAGAAAAAAAAGATGCAACAAAGTTTGTTGCACTAAATTGCTGTATTTTTTTTAATTTATTTTATTTTAGTAAATTTTGATTTATCAAAAAAGGGAGAATTTTTTGTTCTTTTTGTTTTTAAAATTCACAATACCAAAAAGGAGTGAAATGTTTAAAAGTCAATTGAAATTTAATTGCAAAATTTTAAATATTTTGTTTATCAAATCAAATTTTATAAATAGTTTATATTTAAAAAAAAAAAAGCTTTCAAATTTTAGCTTTAAAATATATCTTTTAAAGTGTGTCCTAGTAAAACACTGATTCGCCAATTTTTTTAAAAAGCAAAAATATTTAAAAAAATTTTTAAATTTTCTCTATTTTTTTAAATTAAATTAGTTTTTCTCCAAATTTTTTATTTTTTTGCAAAAATTGAATTTTTTTATGTTTTTAAAAAGCTGACTCCCTTCTTATCCCAATTTTACTAGAAGAAAATTGAACGACCTTTCTAAAAATGTGCTTAGTTTTTGTCCAGGAAGTATAGATTTGACATATTTAGCTTAAAAATAAAAGACCTTAGTTATTTTGAGAATCGGATTTGAAAATTCTAATACGCCATACCATTTGTTTCAGAATTTTCTAAGCTTTTTGACTAAAATTCAGTATTTTTTTAGCAAAAAAACTGTAATTTACTCCTAAAGAAAGCTAATAAATATTCAAATTCGTCTGAAATTGAATTTTTTTAAATTTTATCATCTCAGTTTAAATTTTTTTGTTTTAAAAATATAAAAATATTGTATCCCATAACTCTCTCTCTCTGTCTATCTTTCTATATATATTTTCTAAGTTTTATTTTTAGTTTTTAGTTCTCAGTAAGTAGTTTTAGAATATAGGTTTAGAAGAGAAAATCTTCTTTTTAATTTTTATTTGATAGTACCACACTATCAAAATATTCAATTTTTGCAAAAAAATAAAAATATTTGGGAAAAAATTAATTTAAATTTCAAAAAGAGAAAAATTCAAACTAGATGATATATTAAAACTTTTAAAAATATTTTTGTAAAAAAAGTAGTGGTCAGTGTTCAAGTAAGACCCATTAAAGTTAATCTTTTTTTTTCAATCCAAATAAAAATCTAAAATTTAAATATACAATTTACTTACCAAGATCCCAAAATAATTCGAAGATTGTTTTTCGTTTTTCAAAATTAAGCAACTTGTATTCATTACTTGATGTAGTAAAATTAAAATCAATTATAGCTTGAAATATTCCGATAACTTTTTCCAAATAGCCACAATTACGTAAAAATATACAAAAATTAGTCAGTAAATCAATTAGGTAAATGAAAAAATCAACAGACTTTTCAATTTTAGAATTAATGAAAAAACTGAAGCATTTTTTATAAACTAATCGTATTCGGTTAACATTAACCATCGAAAGGTTATTATTAGTAAAAAATTTTAATAACTCAAACCAAATTTCAAATAAATTTTTCCAATTTGAATCATTTTTGGTCTCAAATTCTAACAAAGCATAAAATTCATTTTCGATTAAATCAGTTGAATTAAATTGGGTCATCATTTCAATAGCATTCGCTTTCAATTTTAAATATTCGATTCTTAGACGGAAATTTTGCGGATTTTCACATATTGCTCGCTCAAAAATTGCTTTTTTCCTTTCGAATAAAATTTTCGACAAGTTCTTAACCTGACCAGAAAGTTTTAAATTAATTGCTTTATTCTGATACTCAATAAATTCAAACCACTTGTCTATATCATGTTTATTTTCATTTAAATGCTTCATAAAATCAGGTGTTAAATCATTTTCTGAATCCTGTTCTTCGATATCATTTTTCATTTCAAGATAAAGCCACATTTTGTTAGTTAGAGTGCTCTCTGAAATATTTTTTGCACTTTTAGAAACCACATCTTCTGGCTTGATCAAATTGGCTCTAACAAAATATCGTTTTTGATTTAATTTCTTAATAATATCTTTTCTTTTTTGTTTCTTAGATGCTTGATTCAATTTAGATTGACCTTCAAAAGGTAGGTAGTATTTTGGACGGTATTTATAATAGGTCTGATCTGAACTTAAATTATTAGGATCTCCTTTTTTATCAATTTTGAATGCATTTCTGGGCTTCAATTGTGATATTTGGTCATAAAAGTAAAATTTTTTAATTTCATCTTTTGAAAATTGTGAAAAAAATTGCTGATACTCTTCATCACACAAGAGTTTTTCTATTTTTTTCGAGCTAACTTCTAAAAAACGTTTGCTTTTTTTATCTTTTTTTTTCTTTTTTGACTTTTTCTTGGATTTTTTCAACTTTTTAATCTCTGGTTCAGTATTTGTATCGGATTCAGTTAGAGATGAAGATATAACAATCTCAGGGCTTTTTTTAAAATTAGACTCGACCGGAAAGCTTTTTATTTCTGTCCATGTTTGAGCTGATTCTTCGTTCTTTGACTCTGATATATTTGAATAAGCTCGAAACATAATTTTTGAATTTTCCTTATTTAAATTTTTTAAAACTTAAATAATATTTATTTTGACATAATTAGTTTAACAAAAATCAAATTCAAAAGACTTGTATTAATGTTACAGTATTTTTTGAGAACTCTTTACATTAATACACACGATGCAATTGTGCCATCTAAAATATATATCCAAATGTCCTAATTCTTTCTGCCATCTAAAAGTGTTTAATCGTGAAAATTCGAAAATTTTTAAACTATGTATTTTCCAAAAGCGAACCTTAATGGAATAGATATGACAAAAAATGGTTTCAGTTAAAAATTAGAGAGATTAGATGCAAACAAGTGATTTATTCATATGAATTAATAAACAATTAGCAACAATGTCAAGTACATGTACCTTTTAGAAGAAATAATTCACGAAATAGTAAAAATGGGTAAATTATAAAGTGAAAAATGTAGTTGGACTTAAAAATAAGGTATCGTACTGGATGATATCATATAGCAACAATTTGTATTGAAAATACATGATTGAGTATTGTTAAGCTTGTCAAGAAGTGAAAGACGATTGACAGGAGATTTGATCGAAATGTATAAACTAGCAAGTGATTTGGAAGATGCTTAACTGATAAGAGTCTGTATTTGAAGTGATAAGATTAATATTTAGAGGTAATTGTGTGAGAATGCAAAAGAAGAGCATTCCGAATTTTTTGTATATTTTATCTCAAAAGCAAATTTTAAAATCTGATATAATTTTTAATTGACTATAAATTTTTTAATAATTTATTTATTTTATTGATAGTTATAAAAATATAGGTTAAAGATTTATTCTTTCTCCGCAAACAAGTCTTGATTTATATCTCCAAATGTCTTTCAAATCTACTTCAGTACCTGCCCTTTTTTTTGCTATTTCTTCTACTTCTTTTTTAAACCCTTCTTGAATTGTACCATCAACTTCAATATAATTACACTCAGAGGCTGCATAGTGACACGAAATGGCTTTTCGAAATCCCTCTGTTCTATTCGCACCACTTCCATGTATTAAAATAGGATGAAAAAAAACAGTATCTCCTTTTTCCATTGGCAAATGCACTAAATTAGCTTTATCTAAATCAATATTTTGAATACCATAATACATTTTATTGACACCTCCTTCCCACTTTGGATAATCATGCCTTAAAAAATCGCCTTTGTGAGTTCCTGGTATGACTACTAAACAACCATTTTGTCTATTAATAGTTTCCATTGCTGTCCATGCACAGACTATTTTCTCTGCTGGTCGAAACGGAAAATAGTATAAATCTTGATGCAAAGGGTGTCTGGAAGTCAAAGTGCCCGGATCTGGTGGTTTATTTATCAACATTGTATGCATTGCCATTACATTATTTCCCAAAAATGACTTAACATACTCAACTACTTCAGGGAGACAACAGTACTCGAACAGCTCGTCATCATAACAAAAATCTTGAATTTTTGTAATTGCTTTTTCGCCTTCTAAAAACTCAGATTTTGCTATTGCCACATCTTTCATTACAGTCATTCCCGGTATTTGTATCTTTTTGGCGCATATTTCTTGAAAGCGTCGCTTATATTTGTCCAATTTATTTGGCGATATCAAATTTTTGACAACTATGTATCCATTTTTTTCATAAAAATCGCGTTGTTCTTCTGTCAAACTACCTCCGGGAACTGTGTAGACCAAATTTTTTTTTTGTTGATTAAATGGACTCTGCTCCAAATGGCTCTTGATCACCTTCAAGCGAATCAAGGCTGTTAATTTAATTTCGTCTTCTGGCTCAAAATTCATTTATTTATAAAAGGTAAATATAAATTAAAAATAAAATATTCAACTAAATATAAATAGGGTGGGTATATGCTAAAGCGATAAAATAAGAATTCATTTTGAATATTTTATTAAAATTAAAAAATTTTTAATTTCATTTAAAAATGTGTGCTTCCGGTCTAAGCTTAAAGTTCTAGAGTTAACCAAGTTATCAATTTTGATACTCAATAAAAAAACACTAGTCACCAATTTCACACTAAACAAAAAAAAATAGCAAGAATTAAATATGTACAATTTATAATAGTCTAACTAAAATCGGAATCAAGTTGATCTACCCGGCATAATATGAATCCGAGTTCAAATAATTTACTAAAACCGTCTTAATTCAAATAAAAATCAAATTTTGATTTGAAAATATATCATGTTAAATATGATACATAATTTGACATCAAAAAAAAAAAAAAGAAGAATATATTTAATTTTTATAAAACCAAATTATGAGTCTATTGAGACTTTTTGGGCTCTGTTATATTCTATACAATTATTGATTAGACTTGATATTTTCTTGTTCCATTTTGTCGGACGATTTTAAATTATTTGGTAAAAATTCGTCTAACTGAAGAAAGTCTGCTATGCTGAATGGCTCGTATTGAATAAGTTCAGTTCCTTTGAAAAATTTATTAATAAAATGTTCATTTGTTTTTAAAAAAACCCGCAATTAAAAATAAATTAATTAATTTAAATATTTTTTATTATCAATTTTTAGCATATTTAACAAATAAAAAAAAATTAAGTTTTTTTTTGTGTGTCTATGTAAACGTGAATCGGCCTATAACCTTACACAAACGGTATATAATGACCGTCTTGAATGAATCATTGTTTAAAAAACGCTTGAACGTATCTCAGCTTAGCTAAATTTCATTCAAAATCTATAAATAAAGAAAACAATCAAAACAAAAGAGTAAATAAAAATTGACATTTTATAATTAAATTAATAAAAATAATAAAATCGGGTTTTTTTTCTAGTTAAATTATCGAAATAAATTGATAATTGGAAAATTCATTACCAACTGTTTTTCCATTTTGAGCTGGATTATCTGCTCCAGGAGGTGTTTTTACATCATTAGATGTGTTTGACTGTATACTCGGCACTTGTGTCTGATTATTTGAATCAATACCAAGATCTGTGTTCAAAGGAGCTTCTAAATAACACTGGTCATTATCTATCTGATCCAAAACAATCGGTGAAAATAGCTATAAAATTAGAAAAAAAATTTAAAATATTTTTTTGGTTTTCACGAACCCTCTTAATTTTTAAATAAGAGGGCTCATAATTAAGAAAATTATTTTTATCCTCTTTAATCTATTAATAGAGGACAAGAATAATTTTCAAGTTTGGTTTAAAAAAAATTCACTTACGCTGTTTATTGTGTAGGGGTCAACTTGATTAAATGAGTTTTGTGATAGAAAATCTTTGATCGAATTCAAATCGATTTGAAGTGATTCGACTTGTTCGCTCATTTGTGAAGAGCTATAAGGATTTTTTAAACTACTGATTAGTTGATTGATTAATAGGAAAAAAAATTTAGATTTAATTCTATTTTATTTTTCAGTCCTTGGCCTACTGCTACTCATTTAAGCCAGGAACCGAACATTTAAATTATATAAATATATTTTTATTGATGCAAATATCAACAAAAATGTTTTCATATAAAATAAAATAAAATGAAAAAAACCTGGATATCGGCTTTTTGAAAGTGTCAAAATTATTCTGATCAATCTGCTGCGTCGACTCGATCAAGCTAATATTAGAATCGATAAATATCGGTTCTCAAGAATTAGAGCTAAAAAAACTTACTTTTGCGAATCCAGACTATCAATTTGTGGCGAGTTTGGTGATGTGAGAATTGTCGCCGACTCTAAATCCGAGCTGCCTGTGTTCAAAAACAAATTTGTATCTAAAAATTGTTCATTTGCATTTTTTTTTCTCGAGTCAATTGATTTGAGATCAATAAAATTGTTATTAGGCTGATACAGATTAATGGTTGTTACTTCGTTTGGATTACTTTTGAGTTTTTTGACTGATGGCTGCACCGTTTGTACATGTGTTGAAGAATTACCATTAAGCAAATTTGTGTTTTTGCTTGTATTTATGGTCTCGATTTCAGTTTCATTTACGTAATCCAAATTGTTGCGACTCAGAGTTCGTTTGCGACCTTTGGCCTCTTCTTCTTCCTCATCGTCTTTTAACTCGACAATGTGCTGTCTTTGAGATTTACTTACTCCGTTCAACGTCAAACCATTGCGTAAATTATCCATTGTATATATGTCTTCATCATCATCATCATGTGCTATAGTCTCTTCGAGAACATTTTTAAGCCTGCTCTGGGCCGATAGATTAGCTGCTTGATTGTCGATCATCAGTGGTCTTGTTCTTTTTATAGTCGACATTGACGTCGGATTTACTAAATGTACCAAAAAGTGTATCAACTTGTTTACTATTTGTTGCTGGTGATGGTGTTTTTGTCTCAAGGCTGATATCTCTTTCCACAAAGCTTCATTTTCTCTTAAAAAATTTAATTCTGTTTTAATAATAGTCAAAAATTAGCTTTGCCTATTGATCCAAACTTAACAATCATTTGATCATATGCGGCCAGCATTAGCCAGCATCATGTCTGCCAAGAAATAAACTCGAAAAATGAAAAACTTTTACTTTTATATATTTAAATAAGAGCTCGATTTAGAAGTAAAATTGAGGTTTATTATTTTTTAAGTTTGTTCTAAATATAAATTTAATAAAAAAAAATACAGTTTTAAAAATACAATTTTTTATAACAATTGAAAAAGATGAAAAATCTATTTATTTTAGCCTAAACCAACAGTTTTTTATAACTTACAATAATTCTTAAATAAAAAATGTTTCACTTATTTAATTTTTTGTTAAGATAAATTTTTTAGATAATGTTATAACCGATTTTGTTTAAAGTGTGTTAGTCTTAGATTAAATTACTCAATTAAATGAATGAATAATAAAAAATTCTTTTAATACAATAAATTACCAAAATTTAGCAATTTTAATAAAATTAATCGTAATGATTTGAATTAAACATAAATAAGAAAGAAAAAATTTAAATTAAATTTAAGTTAAAATTTCGTTTTTTTTCGCGTTTCAAACTTAATGCTGTTTTTAATTAAGAAAATAATAAAAGATAGCTTTTAAAATTGACCAAATGATATTTTTTAGTATTAGTGAGTTTAGGTCAAATTTTAGCAAAACTACGGTCTAATCATCATTGGCTTGGGAGGAGACACAAGTCTTACTTTTTTACATTAAACAGCGAATCGTCAACCATTTTCTGTTTGCTCTTAATTACATTTACATCATCCAAGACCTTATTAAGCTCATCAGGCTTAATCTGCGAGTATTGGATAGACAATGTCTGCTGATTTGTGGAGCCATTCGAATTAGCCGACTGGTTGGCATTTACTTTTATATCAGGAACCTACAAGATCGAAAAATAAAGGAGTCAAATACAAAGTCCCTTCGCTTGTGTTTAGGGCCGAGGGGTCTTTGTGTTTCTAAGAGTCCTTAATTGAAAAGTCTTTGATGTATTAGCCGTATTTTGGATTAAGAAATTAGTGGAAAATTTAATCAAACCTTTGCAAATATTGGATTTTTTCTTCGCTTTCAGTATGTTTTTTAGAGAGCGAATTTACCGCGCTTAGCACTCTGGACTCATCAGTGCAAGAATCGCCCGGTGTCTAGGATAAAAAATTGTAAGATAAATTGAGCCAGTCATTTCAAGATTACTGTTTCATTGGATGTCGATTGTAGCTCGCTCATTTGAAGCAAAGTATTTAAATTTAGTTTAAGTTTTTGCTCTAAATTGACGGGCGCACTTTCTTTTAAATTATCTTTTGTTGTTGCTATTGAGCTAGATGACGGATTCAAACCATTCGATACCTAGAGACCGGTACGGGTTAGTTACTAATTTATTTAAGACTTTTCAATTTTTTCGCCTCAGACCCCGCGACCCAAGGTCACAAAGCGTTAGGTTTTAAAAGATCAAAAATTGAAAATTAAAATCGCTGATGTGTACTCACTTTGCGCTTGATGAATTCCAAAAATTGCTCTTTACCGCGAATAAAATATGGATGATGAAATTCCATGTCTTCTTTTTCATTTTTCAAGCTGCCATGATCGATGCTATTTACTTTACGAAAACCGTCTAAATAAGACAAATTGTTTAACTATATCATAAAAAACTAATTGAGACAAAAAATTACACATGTTTAACTGACGAATGAAGCTTGCCATGTTATTGTGCTTGAAAAACCGTGGCAAAATCTCTCTGGCAAACCGAGTCTGGTCATAGACATGAAAGCTGAAGCCACTCTTGATAGTTTAAATTTTTTTTGTTTAAATATAAAACATATGTTTGAAATATTTACCGAATCCCAGGCAATTAATTCGTCATATTTTGAGTCTTCTACAAGTGTCCATAATTTGCTCAAAAAAGCTGGTATGTTGGTTGTTGTGTACTCAAAATTTGGACTTGACAATGGCATTCTTGTGTTAAAGTATGTATGACTCTGTGATTTATCAATGTGATTTTCAAAATCTATTAAGCTTAATGGAAATTGATTTATGGTTTGAATATATAAAACTCTTCCTGTCTCAAAATTAAGACAATTATAATTACGAAAAAAGAGCAAGTTTTGCTTAATTTATATAAAAAATGAAAATAAACCTAAAACTAAACAAAAAAAAATAATAGTATGTGTGTATAAAATGTGCATGGGTTCACATTTTCGAACCCGTGCAAGAATTTTTCATTAAATTCCAATGAATAATGACTTGCAATATTATAGGCATAATTTATTACGCTTATGGATTTAACTCAATATAATTAAAGTTTAAAATATATTATAATTTTTTATAATTAATAAGAGGTCTACTCTTTTCACTGCATTGTTTTGTTAGTTGTTTTATTTATTATTTTTCGACAGTCTATCTTTATAATTACCAATGACTACTAAAAATTTTAGAAATAACAAAAATAACTTAACTTATAGACCGCTTCTTTTTTTGGTTTATACTAATTAGCTGTTAAAAAGCCGAACTGCTCATGTGTTCAAAACATTTCTTTTTTATTCGACTAAGACTTACGTTCTTATTCTCGTGATTGAGACTTAACATTACTACATTCTTATATAAAATTTTCAAAGATTCAATTCTAATATAGTTATTTTTGCTTATGCCATTTGATCACGCTATCGGTCCAATCTCTAAAAAAATTTGATAGTATTTTTCCAGCTAAATCTTATAATTAAAATATTAATCAAAATAAAATCATGAACATCTTTTTTGAATGCTTTGAAAACTATTTTTTTCTTCTTTGTCCATACAGGAAAAAAAAACTATTTTTTAAAATTTAATTTTTATGTAAAAATAAAACCATCAATTCTTTTTTTTTAAAGCAGAAACATTTCTCATTCATTTAATAAAATAATATTTTTTTGATTTGAATTATCTATAGTTATTTTTAAAAAAACATTCTTTAATTTAAAAAAAATACTTGAAAAAAAGAATAAGAAATAAAGTCAATTAAAGAGTGATTAGATATATGAAAAAGTTGAAAAGCTTTGTAAAATGACGGTGAATAAAATAAAATTTTAATAGTGAGCAAGCAAGTTATGACTATGAAAAAGTTTAACTTATAATTTTTTTTAATTGAAATAAATTATACAAATAAGAAAAATTTTATTCAAAAATATTATTTCGAGTGTTATTACATACCTATGTAAAAAAAATAACTAAAGCCATAATTAATTAACTAGCACCTATGTTAATATAGAAAATATTTTCATTAGAACGTCTTTTGCCTTTGAAACCAAATAAGTTTTTTTTGATTTATTAAGTTCATTTTGATGGGCTTTTTCAAGTTTTTCTGTCAAATCATCTTGTTTTCTTATAGATTCTGGTGCTCCATTTAATCCATATAATTTCCCAAAATTTTCGACTATTTTTGTGCTATAGTTCGAAATTTCGGCCATGCAATTCAAATATTTAGCTTTTTTAGTCTTCGCTACATAAAATTTATCCAAATAAGAAATTAATGTTTTTTGTTCTTGAGCTAGCCCGGCTTTATTCAAATTATTAACCAAATACTTAGAATAGTCGTCGACTGATTCGAACACAACAACTTTTACATCCTCATTACAACTTCCTATTTCTCTACTTTCCAAATTAGTCCAGAAATTATCAAAATATTGATTATTACATGGAAAAAAAGAATAGCATTTTACGCCAAGTTTCATAAACGAATGCCATATTTTAGCAGAATATTTATTAATCGGTTCTTGGGCTAGACACTTCTGAAACATCAGATCACATTCACAATGTGTTAAAGTGTATATCCTGCGCCAACTCCATTCATAGCCATTATGGTCTCGTTTGTTTTGATTATATTTAAATGGGCAAAGATCATGCATTCGGCAACAAGAGTCGGTTTCTTTTATTTTTCCTAAATCGGTACAATTTTTAGCATCGTTGCCAATACCACACCAAAGTGTACCTGATAATTAATTTTTTTTAATTTTATTTTTCATCTATAAGTAGTCTCACCTGATGATATAAACCCAGCATTAATAGATTTGTAACTATTAATCAGATAAAAAACAAAAAATAAATTTAAATTCATATTTTTTAAATTTAAAAAATTATGTTTATTAAAACATTAAATCATTGCAGAGTAAAAATTTGAATTGAAAATTAATATTCACTAAAAAAAATTATCCTATTTTAATTTTGTATAATTTGAGTTTGAAACCAAATAGTTCACTTAGAACTGCCGAAGCAGCTGATAAGATAACAACTTTGGTTACATTATAAACCCATGTATTCACTCCAAGTCCGCTTATTTTGAATGGATTTTCGATTTCTTTGAGCAAATCTGAAGCCAATTTAAGCACATTATTTACCACAATAAGCTTGTCTTTTTTCTCCGGCTTTTTCTCCATTTCAAGATACAAGTTTATCTTTTTTATTTGCTTAAATTTTAATCAAAAATCTTTATTTATCAAGATTACTTGTTCTGTTATGACCATAGACATACAATTGCGATATTTTTTATTTATCTTATGACCGATTGTCATGAATCTAAGCATATATGCCCAAATACATAAACAACATATAACTAGTTGCCAATCAGATAAACTTTCAGTCAAAAAGTCGGAATTTTGCAAAAACTAAAAAAAAAATTTATATGTAATAAAATTTTAATCTAATTGTTTACTCTTATGCAGACTGCTGAACATAAACTCACTCCAATCAAAAATGTTGAAGATATTATGGCATCAATTGATCGCTGAGGTCCTCTTCTCTTAAAGAAAATAAATTAATTTACAAATTATTAGTAAAATAATCAAATTACTTTTATATAAGATCTAACCGATAGCCATGTTTTTATATTTTCAACTTTATTCAATCGAAAATGAGGAACATTGTTTTTTCGAGCTCTTCGATTTGAGGTTAAATAGCAGAAATATTTTGCATGTAATAGCCTCTATAAATAATTAATTTACAGTTTCTTCATATTTTAAAATATTTTTATAATTTACTTGACTTAAAGTTCGTTCGGCAATGGTCAATAAGGTAAAAAAAAGAGTCAAAAGAAAAAAGGTTGATAAAACTGTACTCAAAAATACAAAGCCACACCTTAAATTTAAATTTAAAGATTTTTTTTTTTTGGATCAGAATCTGAATCCTTAAAAGCTCAAAAAATTTAATTAAAATTTTTTCAAAGTCTTCTTTTCCAAAGACTCACTTTAATAAAATAGAAATTTAATACAAAAGAAGTTTGCTCGCATTTTGTACATTTTTTACTAACGTAATCATCCGAATTGAGTGGCATGTCTTTAAAATAGAGTACTCTATTTCAGTGACATGTAATTCAAAATTAAGCACTGTTTTAAAAAAGATAAAAATTCAATTTTAGTGACATATAATAAAAAGTGAATCCATTTTAAAAACTATTAACAATTGTTAAAGCTTAAATAAAATTCTTTAAAATTTAATCATTAACAATTTTAAAGTCGCATGTTTTTTTAACATGGGTCAAATTTATTCATTTTTAAGACATTTCATTAAATAAAATTGAACACTACTTTTTCAAAGCTAGTGTTCATTTTTTAGTGACATTTCATTATTTGATAATAAAAACATATAGAATAAAAAATTATTAGCTTTTTTAGTATTAGTTTTTGTTATTTATTTATTCTGTACCAAATTTGACAAGACCTCTATTATATTTATCAAAAGTTTTTTTCAGAATCTTTAAATTGCACAAATATCTATCTATCCAAAAAAAATCTCTGATAAAAGCAAACTAAAGCTCATTTTAATCAAGATTAAATTCCCTACAAAATGATCTTTCGGTCTTCCAATTTTGATTATCACTGATTAAAAGATAGCCCTATGATTTTCATGACATTCATGAGTCTAGAAAATGACAAAAAAAATATAATTAAAGTTATCAGATTTGCTAAAAATGTAAGCAATTCGACATTATTAGAAGATGCTTGTTAAGAAAAATTTCATTATTCAGCACAAATTTGAATTTTAAAAAAAATTTTTTGAAAAATAATATTCATTTCCTGATTTTAATAACAAAAAAATTACCATATATTTAAATTTGTCCAATAATCAAAGTATTTCTTGAAATATATGATTTGAAATTTTACTGTTTTAATATTCAAAATAAATTCTAAGATAAAAGCCAATGGTGATATAAATTGAATTAATAAATTATTTGATATTAAATCATCAATATAAATGGTTTGATTTAAAGACGAGTCGTTAAACTCGATTTTAGTTCTGTGGTTGCTATGATAGATTATTGGTAAAACTTAAAAATTTAAAATAAAATACTTTGCTATGATTGAAATTAATTTAAATTTACTCGAGATAAAAAATGATAAAACGAGTCCAACATAAAAATAGTCATGCGATAAGGGATGCTTTTCAACATTTACTATAATCATGTTACTAATTTCAAGCATGGACAAATCAGCTCCTTTCCACTCATTTAACTGCCAGATAAAACAAAATATTTTATCCTTAATTGCACTTGAGCTGCTAATAATTTTTTGCTTAAATCAATTATTATAACATTAACTTATTAAAAATTATTTATATCATTTACAGGGAGTTTGTACATTTCGGGATTTTCTTTTTGATTGGTTTGAAGTTTTTCTATTTTTTCCTTTTCACCCAAAGTAATGTCTAAATCATTAATATCTAGTTTACTAGGATCAAAAGGCTCATCGGTGTCTTCAGTTGATCTGGTAATCTCATTATCTATTGTTACAACATTAGTCTCATCTTCGTCATCGTCATCCTCATCATCATCATCATCATCATAGGCTACATAGTCATCGTTTCCATATTCATAAATATAATTATCCTCCTGGACGGATATATGGTTAGAATCGGAATTCAGACTATTTTCTGGTACTCTATTCGCATTTTCATCCGTATATTCAAATTCAGCTCTGTTAGAAGATGAAGAAAACGAACTTGACTCTGTAGTTGTATGAAAGTTGAATAAATTCAAATCATCTGTTTTAAATTCGTTTAAATTGAGAATTCTGGAGGATTTAGGTACTTTATCATTTGGTTCTTTTTTCGCTGAAAGATTAAGTCCTAAAGTATTTTTTTTACTTTTAATACTCGCCTTAGAATCACTAAAACATTTGACATTTTTTTTCAAAATTTTTGCTTTTTTTTTTGGTGAATTGTATATTTTTGTTTGGTTTTTTATTTCAAATTCAGTATTTTCCTGATTTTCGTTTTTTGTATTATCGACTGGAACTAATGATTGAGCGCGAGTTCGCGAATTTCGAAATCTAAACAAAAAAAAATTGAATATGAGATATTAAAAAACATTCTTTGATTGTGAAATTTAATTCAATAGCCAAATTGTGTTTTGCCAATTTAAAAAGAAAAAAGCTGCAAAAGATTTGAAGTGGGATTAATTTTAACTTACTCATCGAATTCGCTTTGTATTTTCAAATATTATTAGTTAAAAATTTTTTTTAAAAAATTGCTTACTTTTCACAATCTTGATTTGGCAAAGATGATGATATATAAGAGTAGATAATACCCAGAGTAAAAAAAATGACCAGTGGCAATGAGATTTCTGTCAAATCGAAGATCTTTTTTTTAAGTCCAAATTAATTTTAACATTTAATTAAAAGATTTAAAAAACCTGTTCATCATTTTTCTTTGAGTTAAATGAACTGCTGAGAATAAATAAATTTAAAAGTTGCATCATATAAACTATGAATACCAAGAAAGTAAATTTACAACCAATTTGCTTATTCCACCTATTGAAAATTTTAATTTTAATTTGAAAATTTTTAAATTTTTAAATTAATTAAACAAAAAAAATACCATTTGAAGTAAAAAGGAAAGAATATGAGCTTTATTATTCCATTAAATAAAATGTTTGATATG
>VANL01001112.1:0-17437 GCA_006352455.1 Brachionus sp. 'Tiscar' | reverse complement strand
AAGGATCTTTGAAAGATATTTTATAATTTTTTTCTTTTAATATCTCTAAGAGATCGCCAACGAGAATTTTACATGGGTAACTCTGTTAGTAAATTTAATAAATTTTATTTATTTATTCAAAAAAGCTATAATAAACTTCTATTATAAACCCTAATTCTTAGCCGATTCCGTCTAAAGTTTCCTTGATTTTAAATACCAAAAAGTAGAAAAAAAATAAACTAGAATAAATAGATCTGATTGTCTTTTTAAGTGAAAACAAAAAATTTTTGCCTGAAAAACCAGAAAGAATATCCGATGATTAATATTTGATTTTTTAACCATTGCCTTTTTTTAATAATTATTATGATAGTATAATATATTAATATTAGTTATGTCTTTTAATCAGGAATGTGCATTAAGTCTTAAGTACTTAAGTACTTTAAAAAAAATTAAAATTAAGTAAATACTTAAGTATAAATTTTGAAAAAAATCGATTTTTTAAAGTACTTAAGTACTTAAGACTTAATGCACATTCCTGATTAAAAGACATAACTAATTTTAATATATTACACTTTCATAATAATTATTAAAAAAAGGCAATGGTTAAAAAATCAATTATTAATCATCGGATATTCTTTCTGGTTTTTCAGGCAAAATTTGAGATGCATCAATGAATGATGAAACAACGAAAATTGATTGAGATAAAGTAAAATTGAAATGACCACATAAAAAGATTTCTAAAATAAAAAAGTTGAAATTTTAAGCTTAAAATAACGGATAAAGCCTAAAAAGTTTTTTTGTCAAGCTAGTTTTGTTTGCTTGAAAACATTCCGTTTCCATTCGAAACAAAAATATACATGCGCGAATAAAAGATTTTAGTTTAAAATTCAATTTTTGAATTCAGCATGCACATACTAAAAAGAAAAAAAATTCTGAATTTTAATTAAAAAATAATTTTGCTTTTTAAAATAGTTTTGTTTTTTTTCAAAAGTAATTTAGACCGATAATTAAAAACCGAAAATGTCCTTAGAGGGTGAAAAAACAGGAAATTCTCTTGGAATTCCCAAGGCCATATTTCTAGAAGATGTGGATAAATTTATGAAAGATGGAAACAAAACTGCAGAAGAAGTTTTGAGAAAACTGGAAGAGCTCTTTCAAAAATACCGAGTAATGGAAGTCAGCTTATTGCAGAAGAAAGAAAAGCTCAAAGTTCAAATCCCTGACATTAAGCAATCTCTTGGTAAATTAAATGATATTCGATTTTTTTCCCAAGTAAAATATTGAATTTGAAGACATGATTCAACTTTTGAAACGAAACAAAGCTAATGAAAAGACAATAGAAACTGATTTTATCTTGTCACACAATCTTTTTGCTCGAGCCGAAGTTCCGCCAACAGAAAAAGTAATAAAAACTATCAAAAAATTAAAATAAAACAGTATTTTAAAGGTCGGTTTATGGCTTGGTGCTAATGTAATGTTAGAATACAGTCTTGAACAAGCAGATGATTTGTTGAGCAAAAATTTAAAGCAAGCTAATCAGTCTATGGAGCAAACGGACACTGACTTGGACTTTTTAAAGTAGATTTATTTATTTTTGTTTAATACGATATTTATTTACAATATATGGTTTTAAAAAGAGATCAAATAACGACAACCGAGGTGAATATGGCTAGAGTCTATAATTGGGATGTAAAACGAAGACAATCTTTAAAGCCTTCAGCCTAAAAAAATAAATTATTTATTTAGAAAGTCTTATAATTAAAGATAAAATAAAATCAATTTTATTTTATTTATTTTAAAATTATTAAATTATATTTTAAAACCAAACAAATATTTTTCGGGTTGATTATCTGTATCGAGATTTTTTTTGAATAAATTTTTGAAATAAATCATTTGAGTTGATGATTTTTGCTTTTGTTTTTTTCTTGTAAATGAAACCAATTTTGACGATTATTTTCGATTCGAATTAAATGTTCTTTGAATGATTTACAAATAAAGGAAATATTCTAAAAGATAAAAATTAAGAATTTTATTCTAAAACAAAAGCAAAATTGAAATTTTATTTGACTTTTAAAAATTTTATTGCTCGAAAATATTGACAAGCTTTAAAATACCCTAAATATATTTTTATCACAAATTCATAATAAATATTACTTTTAAAATCTCAATTTAAAAATTTTATAATGTTCCTTTTAACTTTAATCAGCTTAGAATTTTCGGTTTGAGAAAAAAATCTAACAGTTAAAAATTTCAAAATTTAAAATGGATATTTGTATTTATTTAAATAACTTAGATCAATTAATTTGAAAAGCATACAGATGAAGTTTTATAAAGATATTTCTTTACTTTCTGTATTTAAAATTATGAGAGAAATAAAATCTAATGGCAAATGAATCTAATGTAAATTAATTTAATGTAAAATTTTTAAATAAGTATACAATTTAAAAAATAGAATAATTTGATTGATTTCCTAGATTAAACTTAAAATTATTGATTAAAAAAAATCTTGAAATAAACACTTCTTATTTACATAATGAAAATTTTCCAAAAAAATCCCATTCATAACCATTTTTGAAATAAAAATTAATCAAGATAATATTTATATATGCCTAGTAATATTCATCCAAATGAGTGAAAATCTTAGCTATTATTTGTGTTATTTTTTTCAATAAAAGGACAAGCTAGAAAAATTCATCTGTTATCTTAATTTACATTTACTTATTTAAATTAAATATATATTTATATTTTTAATTTTTTAATTTGAACTTAGAGTAGTCCAATCAAGTCAACTTGGTTGGATCATGAAACCCTTGCACTGTGATAAAATTAAATGAGCTACAAAATCAACAATTCAATAAAATACAATTCAATTATTAAGACTGCATATTGAAATTTATGATCAGTATTTAATGCAGAGACATATTTTCCTTAAAAAAAAATTTTAACATTGAAAGTTTATTTACAATGGTCATAATCATTTCCATTTATTTTTGAAGGAGTCTGTCCTTATAAGTTGAACATTACATTTAAATTTTTATCACCATAGTTCAAAAATCATTTTCAATAAGAGATTTTTTAAATCGACATTATTTGCTTAGATTTAAAAAAAAAACAAGAAAATAATCGTTTACTGTGGGTAACTTTTCTAGTAATATCCTATTTCTTTTATTTTTATAATTGATTTTTTTTACATTTTCCTAATTGGAATTAGATTACTTTATCAATAATTTTTTTGAAATTAATTTCTTATTTGATTATTCGCAATAAATCAAAATTGGTACTTTTTTCTTTGACATTAAATTTTTTGCATCAGAATCATTCAAAATTAATTTACAATAGACCAAACAAATAATATCAGTATAGAAAAAAATTTAAAAAAATGTTTAACATACAGGATCGTCAAACAAAGAAACATGAAATTTTATTATATTTTGATATTTGAAAATAAAAATTTAGTTAATTTTTTAAATCTTATTTTTAATATTTTATAAATATTGAAGGATTTAATGAGCAGGAAAAATCTGCGCTGATCGTAATGTAAAAGTAATAGCTTAAAATACCTATAATCTCATATTAGGATTATATCCTAAATCATTAGCATTTAAAAATAATCATGTTCATTAAATTGATAAATTTTACGGCACTGTTGTATAGGTGTTGTTGGTTATAGAATTTAAATATTATATTAATTTTTTAAAAAATAAAATTTCAAAATTTGATTTTCAGGCCTAAAATGTTCTTAGTTTAAAAGACAAAGTGGAATACCACTGTACCTATTATAAAGTAATAGCCTTATTGTCTTTACCTTGTGATTTCCTTCCTTTGAAAATCAACAATTAAAAAGATACAAAGTTAAACGATTAAACTAGATCCTGATCTTGAAAAGTCGGATATTCCTAACAAATTTGAAAATTTTAATAGACAAAATGTCAATCAAAAAAAAATAAATTCTAAGTTTAAAGAGTAAAGTTGTTTAATTTTGCCAACTAAAAATATTTGAAAATTATTTTACCGTATAAAGCGGCATGCATACATTATCTATCCAACCAATTTGCAGTTTTGGCAATTCATGTGATCGCCGAGCATCCATCATTTCCTTAGAAAAAAATTCAGAAAAAAATAAATAATTTTCTTGTGAATAAGTGCACTCTAAATTAGTTATAAATAATGGCTTTTTTAAAGACCTAAGCATACAGAAGTTTTCTTTACTTTAAAAAAGGTTATTAAAGGATCTTAGGTGAACATTTATTCGCAAGGAAATATTATTTCTAGAAAACTTGATGTTTTACATTAGGTTCTTTGTTGAGTTCTAATCGCTCTCTGTCTCCTTGAGCAAAAAACTCCTTTGTTACCAAATCAACAACTCTTTTGTGAGTTTCCCAGGGTTTCGCAACGGCAGCAAGATCACAACCTAGATATAAAAATTTTTTACAAAATTTTATTTTTAGTTAAACACTTATATTTACAAGTCATCAATATTTTTCTAAGTAAATTAGAAAATGGCTCATCATACCAGCAAGTTCCGTTTGTTTTGACTGCTTTCTCAAAATCTCTTCTAATTCTTAAAATAAGAATTTATTTTTTTATTGTTTTGAATTTTATTCTTAATTTAGTAATTTATTCTGGTCATTAAGAAAAAAAATCTATTCAAGTAATGGAAATTTAGTATTTTCTTTTTAAAAAAAATTAAATAATGTAAATATTCTCTTGAATAATTTTTAGGAAGTAGTCAAGAGACGACTGGAATTTTTTTTGATCCGGTTGAATATAATTTGAAATGTCTTTTTGAAATTGTTGATGAGTAAGTCAACTAAAAGCAAAATTTTTTAATAATGTATTGAATCTTTTTTCTACTATTTATCAATGTTTATCAATTTTGTCCAATTTTTCATTCATAAAGCTTTAAAATGTAAAATAATCGCTTGAGATTTTTAAGGAAATTTTTTTTTAATTTGTGAAGACTAAATTTAAAAAAAAAATTTAATTTAAAATGGATGAAGGAGAAGCAAAAAGAAGACCTTGAAGATAAAATAAAAATATCAAAAGCTTTATCTTTAGATTATTAGCCGAGTAAAAATCGTAAGAAAAAAGAAGACCAAAAAAAATTTGTTAACAGAAAAATATTTATTTTTTTTTTTTTGTGTGCAATGACTAATTTTTAAAGATTGTATATATAAAATTTTCTTTAAAAAAGTTTGGACACCAATTTCAACGATTTCTAATTATTTGATTAATTTTAAAATGAAATTTTTTTTCAAATCTAGAAAAAACACCATCCAATTTATTAGATGAAATTGTGTTAATAGCGTTACTGTATTCCCCTGCAAAAAGGTGAGATCTTATTTTTCAATTTTAAGTTATCAATTTTAAGAATACTAAGAATACGAATACTTAATTTTTATGTTTGAAAAAAATTGACTATATAGAATTTTTGTTAAATAACCGAAAAATTCATTTAGTCAAAAGTAACCAAAAATAAAATTCTTAATGGCAAAATTCAATATTTTTAATGACCATAATTTTTTTTAAAAGAAAAAGGTGTTAATTAAATTCTGAAATTGGAGTAATTACATAAAATGCTCTGCTAAATCAGTGGCCAATATTGCCTCTTTAATGCAACTAATCAGTTTTTCATAGGTTCTTGGTTTCACATGTGCAAAAATGTCATGGCCGGGTGTATTCAAAATCATGATACAATGATTGAAATGATGTTTTTCCATTGTAGCATCGGTACCATACAATTGGGACAATGCTGAATGACTCCTATATTAATATCGGTTTAAAGAAGCAATAAGAATTAAAAAATTCTAATATACTCGACTTGAAACATATTATTTGTTCCTCGGTGGTCAAGATCGTGACAAAGACAACCTACAATAAGTGCCAATTTTTCCACGTCTAACAAATAACTTGAGAGTGTTGAATTTTCAAAAATAGCAAACATAGATTGACAAACATTGAATGCATGCGACCAATTATGATACTCAACATCGCGATAATTTTTACGAACAGTCAAAAGCCACTGCATCAAAGTCTAGAGAATTTAATTTTTTAAAAAATAAAAAAATAAAATTTATTAATAAAACTTTTTTTTCTATTTGGAATGTTTTCATGAGGCCCGATTGTTTAAACATTTCAAAAGCTGCCACGATCATTTGGTCAACATTAAAAGAAAAGTCGTTGAACTCATAAGACTTAAGGCTTTCATCTGAATAAAAATTAGCTTCATTTGAAAATTTTTGAATGAACGAAGTGACTTCATTCTTGGAACAAGTGGCATGATAGGACAAAACTTCCAATGCTACTGATTTTTCGGCCATGCTTCTTTCAAGTTCATGATAAATTAAAGTGTTATGAATGGCAAGGCCACAAAAAATTCCAAAAGCTTCAAACAATTGCTCGTCATTTTCATCAAAAGGTAAATTGTCTATTCGATTTGAAACTTGAGTGCAACCAATAACACAACCGTCTCGATTAAATATAGGCATGCAAAGAAGACCTTTTGTTTTTTGACGCCAAGCACTATCTACTATTGGATCGAACCTCGGATCCAAATAAGCATCTTCTAGATTAACAGTCTTACCGGTTTTAATCACATGTTCGGCTAAAAATCTAGATATTTTTGTCCCGTCATCATCCTCTACACTTTGTCGTCGCTGCTCTGGATCTTCACCATTTTTGAATAAATCAAATGCCTTGCGGTCAACAATGTCGCCTTGTTCATCATTTTCAACTAAAACTTTATTTGAAAAATAAAAAAATTTTAAATTTTAAGTTGTTTTTTACCCAGAATAGAGCATCGTTTACACTTTAGAAGTTCTTGGGCTTTTTGCATTATTCGAAATAGAATTCCATCAAAATTAGTTTGCTGTTGAAATATTTCATGCAAAACTTCCAAAAGAGATCTGTTTCGTTCATATTCACTTGAATACAGTTCAAATAATTGAGCGTGAGCGAGTGAAATTCCACAAAATTTTAGATATTCACTCAATAGCTTGATAAAAATTTTTTTTTTAAAAAATTAAAAAATCAAAAATTTAATATTGATTTGTTTCTAAAAAAACTGCCTGATGGCCTTTAATTAGTTAGTAGTTTTTAATTTTTTTCAGCTGATACATTTTGCAAGACGCCAGAGTTCCTGGCTAAAATAAAAAAAATATTTAAATATTAAATTTATTTTAATCCAATATTTATAATGCCATTCATTAATTGTTTCTAAATTAATTTCCTTAAATTTTTTTGATTTAAATATATCTTTAAATCTTATCTTTTTTTTAAATTTTATTTGATCAAAAAAATTATTTTTTAAATTTTTAAAAGATCAGCGCATTAAACAAAATTTGTATTTTTTTTTGTATATTTTTTATAAAAATTTCTTTAAATGTTTTTTTTTGATATTTTTTCCTTTTGATTTTTTTTTATAATTAAAAAAAAAAACTTTATTTTGATTAAAATCTTTATGGCTGTTAATTATCCCTACTTTGAAAATAATTCTCTGATCATAAAGGAGCAACATGGTTTAGTGCGGAAAAAGTCTTGTATCACGAATCTCCTGGAGACAGTGGATACGGTACTGGATGCCTTTAGCAAAGGCCATTAAACATTAGTTGTCTTCTTAGATTTTCAGAAGGCCTTCGATAAAGTATGTCACGAGTCACTCCATTTTAAATTGAAGCAGCTGAGCTCTTGTCAAGGACTAAGGAACTGGATAAAAAGTTATCTAAGCAGTCGGAAGCAACGAGTTGTGATTAGTGACAGCTACTCGGAATGGAAACATTTAACCAGTGGAATTCCTCAGAGAAGGATCCTCGGACCTCTCCTCTTTGTCATCTTCATTAATGACATGCCGGAAGTTGTCAATCACATTATCAAGCATTTTGCAGATGATAGCAAACTTATTAGGGTAATAAAAAATAGCGATGACCTTGAGCTTGTCCAGAAAGACCTAGACGCTCTTGTTGACTGGGCCAATAATGGCGGATGTTGTTCAACCCGGATAAATGCAAAATCATGTAAATAAGTTAGAAAAGCTGTACTAGACCACAACTCACCATGGAAAAGACAGATTCCTCAAACAGACACGTCCTGCATTATACTGAAGTTGAACGCGACCTTGGCATTATGATATCTTGCAACTTGAAATCGGAGTATCAGATATCGAATGCGGTGTCAAAATGCAATGATATCGAATGCAGACTGATGAAACTAAACTGAAACTCTTGTCCTCTTGACCTCCCTGGAGGACAGGAGGACAAGAGGTGATCTTATTCAATTCTTTAAATGTTACACAGGCACTAACATTGTAAACTGGCACATAGCTCCGTCTGTCAAAGTCAACGGAAGAACAAAAAGAAGCTCCAACCATCACAGCTTTGTCAGACCACTTCCAGCCACCAGCCAACAGAGAGAGCACTTCTTCACTTATAGAGTGACTATGCCATGGAACGCCCTCCTCCAAGAGATCATTCAATCTCTATCCATCAACCAATTCAAAAACAGACTGGATAAATACAGATGTAAGGAGAAACCTACCATGAATGAAGTGTGTTAAACAGTTGTTTGATTGCCTGATAATTTTTGTTGGTCAAGTAGGCCCCAGCTATTCAAATACAAAAAATATATAATTTAGATAAATAAATCGAGCTTTCATGTTAAATGCTAAACTAATGATTGGTCAAGAACCAAATGTTGCTGTTGCAAGGCAAATTTTTGAAATTGTTGAAAAGAATTGCTAATTATTGGCAAATTTTCAACTCTCAAAAATATCAATATGAGGTGCTTTCTGATTTTCTATTTCTATTTTTTTCTCATCAGTCTTTAATTTTCATTTAATGCAAAATAGTTTAAACGGTTAATTTTATTTATTTTTATTTAATATTATAATTTTTTAATTATTTCATATGTTGTAGTTCTCTCAATAACTACAACACCGATTCTATTCAACTTACATGTCTATAGTTTCACAGTGCAATACTATGATCTCATGCGCTTAGCAAGTGATAGTATTTAACACTGTGTAAAATATTAGACATGTGCGATTAGAAGAAATCTGAAATTATTGTTATTTTCTTTTCTCCATTTTTTTCCTTATTATTTGTTCAGGCTAGAAGTGGCCATTTACTAATAAAGTTGTTATTATTATTATTCACTTTCTTCTTTTATTATTTTTGTTATAACCGCGAACCACTAGATCCTAACAGATCCGGAAAGAATTATTTCTGTATTTAAGGTTTATAACACATATTTATTTGAAGGAACTCAGGATCGAACTGAAATGCAAATAAATAAAACATTATTGATATTGAGACATAGGAGACCCATAACACCCAAAGTCAAAATCAAGCTTTTAATTATACTGACTTTAAATAATAATATAAGTTACAACAAGCTAGCAAGCTAGACTTGCGAAGATGGGAAAAACTAAAACACTTCATGTAATCTGTCAAATTGAATAATTTTTTTATGCTTGCGAATGAGAGATTTTTAATAATAATATAAAAATAGTACAGAAGCAGGATACCTGTGGAACGGAGCTAGCTTTAGTCCCGCTATGATAGCTGTAAAAATAAAACATTTAAAATTTGTCCGACGTGAATTTAGAATTTTTTTTGTAATTTTATGCTGAAAAAATCGCTACAACAAAAATTTTGATTATTTTTTTTAAAGAGTTAAATAAAAACAAAACTAAATTCAATTTTATATTTAATTCCATGCTCTTTAATTAGATTTTATTTTTAAAATATTATGCGAAAAAAATTTAATTTTTTTTTACGAAATTTAACATGTTCAAAAAAAATTGATATTGTGCTTATTTAATTTATTTTACTAAAAGTTAAGGTTCCAGAAATTCAAAACTTAAGTATTTAAATTTCTAAATTTCTAATTTTTCGCTTTAAATTCATAAACTACGTCCTTTGAAACCCTAAATTTCATTTTTTTCTGGGGACCCAAAAAAAAAACTTACGGATGAATTTAGACTTTGGTGGCATAATAATATTTTTAGTTTGATTTGTTTCAACATTTAGTTAAAATATTTAAAAAAAAGTTGTGTATTAAGTAATCCCTGGGACTACATATGATTAAACTAAAAAAAACTGTCTTTATGGCTTTTTTACAATAATAAAATTGACACACCCTTTTCTCAAATAAAACTATATGCCAGTGTGTATAGAAAATTTTATGCTCTTTCACAATATATTTTAAATAAAAAATATTTTAATTTTATGTTTGAGTAATTGAGTCTAAAAGACATACAACTTTTTAAAGGGTTAGTTCTTTTTAAACACCTGGATATAAAGTTGCTTTTTTTTGAGCCCACCAAAAAAAAAATCATCTTATTTTTTTATTAATCCCTAATGAGGTTATTTTGCTATTTCTTCAGAAAAATTACCTGTACGTCATAGTCTGCAAATTTTGTAATCTCGGTAGAATTTGTGTTTATTCGATTGACCAATTTGACGACTGCATTTACTTCATTATTGGAATTTTTAATTGGCATGCATAACAAAGATCTTATTGCTACTCCGTTTTGATGCATGAACCGCAAATCCTGAAACTCCCTGAAATAAATTATTTTTTCAAAAATTTTAGAATCAAATCTTGCCTGATTCACATCGGGTACATTTACATAATTGCCACTTTGAGCCACATATTCAATTAAACTTGAATAGACTTGAAAATCTTCCTGATTATTAGGAACAAAATTTTCTTTAAAAATTTTATTTCTCTCCTTTATTTCATTACATAGAAAACTATTTGAGCCAATTGATACTAGACTTTCTCTATTTTTATTTATTAAATACAGATAGCTTTTTTCACAATTGACTAGAATTTTAACATTGTTTGATATTCGTTCTTTCAATGAATTTAAATTGAAGTCGTTTAGAGTATCTTTGATTATATCTAAAAGAAACTCGTAGTCGTTGTTTTTCTCACGACGTAGCCTAAGCTTTTCAGTATCGCTTATTTTATAGAAGCACGAAGGAAGCTTTATTTTTGATTTGATGAGTAGCTTTAAAAGATTTGATGTGGTTGACGAGTCGTATGAATGAGGCGATGCGTACTTTTGAAAAAATTCTGTTCTTTTGGGCAAAAAATTGTTTGCCAATAAGTCAAAAGTATTCGATGTTGAACGCAGCTTTTCGTCAACTTTTGAATAAAAATTTGGCTTTAGACTTTCATCATCTAATTTTTTTTTTATTTTATTTTCTAAATTCGTTTCGAGGTTTAGCTCACTAGACTGGTGACAACTGGCATTACTGGGAAGAATTTTGCGACTGCGTAGAAGACAACTGGACGAAGTAGAGCGAGAAAATTGGTCACTTTTACTGACTGCACTAGATAAGCGTCTATTGGCACAGGTTTCTTTTAAGGGTACTCGACTTGCTGAACAAATTGAACTCTTTTTGTACAACTTACTAAAATCCTTATTCTGGCTAACTATAGAACAATTTACAAGAAGTGATGTTGGAATGGAGTTTCGCTTGGGATACAAGTATTTACGTTCGGAGTGCTCGTCTCTACATCGGCATATTTTAAGCCCATTTATGGAAAGCCACTTTTCCACAGAGAACATGTCCAATTTTTTCAATGCATACGATACAAACCATTCTTTGTGTCCATCCAGCCAGCTCTCAATTGATGCTTCTATTTTTGTCGAATTTAAGTAATTGTAGTCATTTGCATTTTTCATTCTTGTTTCATCAGATTTTTTTGTCTACAAAACAGATAATTCATTTTTTAATTTTGGTAAAATGATAAAAAATGAAAAAAAAAAAAATTTTTTATTTCAATCTTTGCGTGTTGGAATTTTAATGGCATGAAAAAATAGGCTTTATTTTTCACTTAATCTAATTGATCTTTCAGAAAAAAGAGACACAAGTTGAGCATAATTTTAGTCTTAAATATTAATTTTGATGTAATTTTAAATTATTTTACATATTTAAAAGCTTATCTAATTTATAAATAAATGATGATGGCTCCTTCTAGGATCTGCTTTTTTTAATATAGCAGAAATTTTTTTTTTCTTTTCGATTTAATTTACTACTAATGGAGTCAAGTTTCTGAATAGAAACAAATTGTTTTATTTTGCCGTATTAGTAAAAAGCCTGGCTCTAAGTTGATCTTAGCTAATTAATAATTAAAAACCTTGCTTTTAGCTGAGAAGAAAAATTAAGCTTTATTAAATTAAGTTAAAAATCCCATTATTATTATTAATTAAATAAAGAAATTGGATTGTAAATTTTAGATTGGCAGCGATTGATTTTAAGTTCTTTAAAACAAGAAGAAGATTTTAAAAATATAATTAGTTTAGCTCAAAGAAGTTTAACTCTAAATTAAATAGACTATAGACATACTTTTAATTTTTTTATCAAAAACTTGAAAACAATTATCCATTTCGGATCCACATGTTAAAAAAATTTTTCATTTTTAATGTGATTAAAATAAAAATGCATGATGAGCTAAATGCATAATGATTTTTGATTCACTGAGCTTCTGATTTAATTGATTTAGCAATTTACTGAGCTTAATGGAAAACATTATCGAACAAACATTTTTTTTTAACCAAAAAAAGCTATCAAAAAAATTCGACAATAATTTGAAAAAAAAGATACTGCTTTTGATAAAACCAAATTAAATCTGAAAGAGAGTTGTTCGATTCCAATTCATTAATAACCTAAAAAAATCCTAATTTAACAATTAAAAAGTAATTAAATTTAAGAACCCTAAAGATTAATAAGTAAAATAGTATTTTAAAATCTATTTTTAGAATTTAAAAATAAATCTCATTTAAAAAAAAACACTTTTGTTATACATTAGTAAAGCTCAATTTTAAATACAGAAAAGGAAAAAATGTTATGATGTTAGTTATATCATTTCTTAGACGATTTTCCGCTCATGAAATTTTTTTCACCGTTGGAAATAAATTTTTATTCATTTAAAGGATTTCCTTGTTAAAGCATATCAAAATTTTTGCCTTTTACTCATATCTAAATGACGTAAATATTTAATTTTTGACTGATGG
This sequence comes from Brachionus sp. 'Tiscar', assembly GCA_006352455.1. NCBI lineage: Eukaryota > Metazoa > Rotifera > Eurotatoria > Ploima > Brachionidae > Brachionus > Brachionus sp. 'Tiscar'. Next base: position 4,434 of record VANL01001112.1, on the reverse strand, counting down.
AAATATTTAAACATTTTTTGAGAACAGTTTTTTTTTAATTAAAAGAGCAAAAACTTATTTATTTAAAATTAAACTCAATTACAATCAAGTCTAGCAACAATAATTTTCTAAGCTGCCATGAAAATTCATTCTGCCAAGTTAATTTTTTCAAAAGAGTAATTCTAACATAAAATATGTTATCTAAAAAAAAAACAAGTTTTATAAATTAGTTTTTTTTTTTAATTTTTTTTCTTGAATAATTAATTAATTTTAATTATCAAAAAATTAAATATTTAAAAACGAAATTAGTTTTGATCTCAAGTCATTGTCATTTAACTAATTTTATTTTCGCCTTAAATTATCTCGGTAGTTATGAGATTACTGAATGAGCACTTGTCAGACATTATAATTTTTTTACAGCTTTTAGTCTAATATTGTGTTGTAGAGCTTCTAATCAATAAACATGTTTTTGTTTTTATTTTCTGCTCGAAGCATTTTCCAAAGACTTCTTACTGCTTAATTTTCATAGAGGTTTACAGACATTTTTATTAGAAATTTTAAAACTAATTTTAAAGAAATAATTGAATCCAATAAACACATCTTCATAAATCAATAGTTCGTTTTTTTTTAAAATTATCTTAAGTATTTATTTATAAAAAATAAATTAAATGCAGATAGCATCACTCAAATTTTTGACTTTCCTAATAAACTAAATTTAAATTAAAATTTCCAAAACATCAAATGTTTTTGATGGCTGAAAGGGAAATAAGTTTTTTTTAAATTGAATAGAATTGAATAATTATTCTCATTATGTCAGAGAGATAATTTTAAAGAAAATAAGATTTCTCTAAACAATGATATGTGACTGATTCGATAAACATCTAATTGACTTTTTGTGAACACTGTTAGAAAATGAAATTTCGTAAAAAAATAATAAAAATTCTAAACTTCTCATAAATTTTTTTTTTCTCTTTTGATTAAAAATTAAAAATGAAAAAGAAATCTACCCTTTTCTTGGTATTTTATTCATTATAAAAAAATACTTAATAATTTTGTTAGTTACATGACCTTTTCTTTTACAAATTTACGCAATCAAATAATAAGAAATTAGCGTATTTCCTATCATTAAGATTTTGTTAATAAAAATCGAATTTTAAAAAAAATCACTGTAATAGTTTTATTAGATTTAGATGACAAAAAATATTTATTAAGTAAAGAAGAATCAGTCATATTTTTTTAGTTCTTAAATTTTAAAATCAAGATTGAAATTAGTGTTGGGTTTCGTACACACGACCAGATACCCGACAAAATATTAATATGGCTGATTACTTGTTCACCTAAACCGGCAAAATTTATGCGAACGAACAGATGGTCGATCATTCTGGCGATCACAAATTCTTCTCGCCAGTATGAGCATTTTAATCTAGTGTCAGAATGGCCCTTTTTTTGATAATTTTTTGTTCATTTAGAAAAACAATAATTTTATTTTAAAAAACTTATCTATTTTACTTTTAATTTACTTTTAAGTCAAGTTTAAACCAATTTTAAAATGATCTGAAGTTTTTTTTTAAGAAAATATATTTTTAATTCATTTTCAATTTAAATAAAATATTATTTAGTCATTTTTGTACCTGACTTAGTTCAATTAGTCATCTATTTTTAGAGTTTAAGGAAACGAAAATGTTCATTTAACAATTCAATTAAATTCGTGTTTTAATTTAGAATAAAAAATCTATCTCAAAAAAAGAACAAACACTTATTTAACTTAGAAAAACTCTGAAATGAAACACGATAAATATGTCGAACAATTTTTGGGTCTATTCCCTTATGTGACCAAAAGTTTTTTAGGGTGATAGGTGACCAACACTGGTCACGAAATACGTGATCAAAATTTAGGTGAACAAAAAAATTGACTTAATAAAATCATTGATCACATAATTCTTAGTTCGATCATATAATGCTAACATTGATCACAAAATGTTAGTCTTGATCACATAAAAAAAATTATTTGAAATTCACTTAAGTTTTGAAAACTTTTTTAAACATAATTTATCAGGAACCTTAAGCATTACATAAAATAATACATTAAAATGACTTTTCAAAATTTAAAATCTTTACAAAATAAAAAATTGAAACATAGTTGTAATTTTAGTATTATTTAAATAGAAAATTTATTTCGTGAAAAAGAGTTTAAAGTGAAACATGAAAGTCAAAGACGCTATTAAAGAAACAGAAGCTTTTAGAATTTTTTCTAAGCTTTATGAGTTTGGTGCTGTTGTCTCTGTAAAATATTGTGAAACCAATAGATTTGGAGTAGAATTGGAACTTTAGTTTATGAAAAAAAAGCTTTAGAAGTACCTGAGAATCTTGAATCAATTGAAACTTTAAGTAATAAACGTAATCCAGTTAAATGTGAGTTTTGTGGTAAATATTTTGAAAAAAGAGGAATAAATATTCATATGAGCAGAAAACATTAGTTTTTTTTACTTTAAAGACTTAAATTTTTTTTATTTTTTTGGTCACGTATTTTCGATTTTGGTCACATAAGTATCTTATTGATCACATAAAAAAAAATTTTGATCACAAAATAAATTTATTTTAAATTTCAAATTTTTTTTCTAATTTTTTGTTCACCTAAATTTTGATCACGTATTTCGTGACCAGTGTTGGTCACCTATCACCTAAAAAATTTTTGGTCACATAAGGGAATAGACCCCAATTTTTTCAAATCAAGACTGTCATCTGTGCTCACGCTTAAAAGGTTATTTCCTGTTAGACCAAATTTTGCTATTATAATAAAAAAATCCAACAGACAAATAATTTAACATGTTAAAGTATATTCAAATGAGCAATAGGATAATTATGTGTGTTGCTTTTTGGGTTTAAGTACACTTTTAGCTAGATATGTCAGTCTTGCCAAGGTATATGTAAGATAACAGTTAAATGTAATATACTAGATTAAGCATGGTTTAGAAAAAAAATGTAAATATGGTAGTAAAATTAGTAAAAGAGTATAATTTAGGTTTTCAATCCGGTTGTATCAATTTTACTCCGACTCCTCTTTGCAGTTGTAAAAGACTTTTTGAAGATTATTTATTATTAATCTTTATCCACTCAATTCTTAATTTTTTTATTTCTTTCCTTTCAACCAAAGACAAATATTTTAACTTTTCGTTAATTTACATAAATTGTATTTTTTATCTATATTTTTGAAAATAATTTGAGGAGCATTTTCTCGATCAGAATTTTTACAACTAAAAAAAAAATTCTAAATTTATATAATTTCTACGTTATAACAAAAATAAACCCAAAAGTAAGATCTTACATTTATGTACATTTGCTTAGAAACTGTTTATTTCAAAAACTAAAAAATATAAATTAATTTAAAAGCTTAAATAAATTTTTTTATCAAGCTTTTTATTGAAAAAAAAATTAATTAATTAAGTCCAACTAATCAAAGTATTTTAGAATTTAAAAAAAAATTAATTATCTTAATTAATTAATTTGGTGCTCATGAGGAAATGAGGTTAGGTAATTCTTTAAAAATTCTTTAATTTTATCTGATTTTATCACACGACTTTTTGGTAAAATTTAATTTTGATTTTACATACTTAAAAAAATCAATAGTTATTATAATTGTGTAAGTTTTTAGAAAAATGGAACATTATTCAAATATCATTTGATAAGATATGATGTGACAAGTTAATTTCTGGTTATGTACATAAATAATATTTTATTAGTTGATAATCAGTTTATTTTTTACTTTTTTTTTAGATTTATATTCGTTCGAAAAAAATACTCATTAATTACTAAACAGAGAATATTTTTTTTCTATTTACATATATTATTCTTGGTCAACGTTCAAAAGATAGAATTTTTTTTATTATAGAAGTGTCAAATGATAGAAAAAAAATATGGAAAATTTTGATTTGATTTTGATTTTTATAGAAAAAAAAATACAGATTATTTATTAATTAAGAATTTAAAAAATAGTTCTATCTTTTTTTTCTTCTTTTTTTTAATTTATTTGAAGAAATTTTATAATAAAATCTCTAAGCATCTAAAATTGAGATATAAACTAAATGTTTTCAGGAAGAGCTATAAATTGTTATTTTCTTAATTATTCTTCATTTTTATGCTTAAACGATTAAGTCTGAATGCCAATCGGATACTGCTTTTTTAAATAAAAATAAACCAAATATTTTAAATTAGACAAATTAAAGTTTATTTAATCTAAATTCTAATGGAAAGAATCTAAAATTATTAGTAAAAAATTTTTTGATTATTTAACTGATTGCAGAATAAAATTACTTAAATAAAAAGTAGACTTCAAAAATCGCACTTTATGCTTTATTTTTCAAAATTTTATTGAATTCTTAAATGGAAAAATGTATTTGACGCATTAAAAAAAAAAATTATAGCATAGAAAAAAATTTAATAGAGCATAAACCCAAA
>VANL01001111.1:0-17475 GCA_006352455.1 Brachionus sp. 'Tiscar' | reverse complement strand
GGCAAAAATACAAATTAAATCTCCAACATTGTTCCAAGTGAAATTTTGACTGATAATGTTTAATACGTTTGATGAACTAGGGTTCACTGTTTGAGTATAACTGCTTGTTTTGGCATTTTCTAAAGCAAAAATTGATCAAATTTGAAGTATTTATTTCTGGTTATATAAAAAGATATGATCAAGAACTGTAGAGAGTAGATTAAATTTCATAAAATTGAAAAAAAAATTATTTAGATAAAATTCTTTAAGAGGACATATATTTTGAAATATCAAATTTATCTAATATTTGATTGTTTTTTCTGTTTCTAAAGTTTGGAGTGTACACATCGGGGATCGATTTTTATTTTATTTTTTCATATTTTATTCTTTAATCTATAAATTAATCACAAAAGTTAGTTCTCATTTGAATTTTTTTTTGAAAAATTTTTATTTTGAAAATTGAGTGTTTTTTTGTTGTTTTTATTACATCATATTTTTAGAAACGAATAAGATCAATCGTCTGATCTGATCATTCATGAGGAGTTGGTGATCACAAAACTTGTCGAGCAAAATTTTTGATCACTTAGAAGAGCGATCATTTGATCGTTCGCAAAAAGAATGATTGCACTCATGACCGTTCATATTGAAGTGATCGCACAAAAAGATCAACCATTTGATCGTTCGCTTAGATTTAGCCGGTCTGGGCAAACAGTTAACCGGCCATATTAAATATTAGCCGGATATCTGATCGCGTGTACGAAACTCAGCTGTAAAATAAATGAGGTTAAACAAATGTTCATAAAAGTAGAATACACCATGAATAAAATTAAAATGAATGCGTAAGCTAATTCACAAACAAGGAAGTGTCATCAGTGCAAAGATCGACTTTGTGAGTAGCTTAGCATCAGCAAAAGAGTTTCTTTGCTAGATTTTGACCAATTTGGAAATCAGACTAGCTAAAGCAGACTTAGATAAAATTGTACAACAGTGTAGTTAAATCAACTATAATGTGTAGATTTCCCAAACTAGTCTGAAATAGCATTCAACGCGGAACTAAACAGTTGAAAGATGCTTGAACAATTGAGTCGATGCACAAAGATTAAAAGACTGCGATAGCTTGAAAATAAAGTTCTGAAACTTCTGCTCATTAAGAACTTTATGATAAAATTTGAACTCTGATCTGATGTTCTCTGAGCTTTTGGATCTTTAATTCTAAAGAGCGTTTAATTTTCTGTTGCAAAAATTTTTGCTTTATAGCTATCTTTCAGTAAAAGGTACAAAAGGTAGACCCTTATTTGATTAAAATAAACGAATTGAATAATATTCATTATTTCAAACATTTAATTTGAAGTAAATTTAAATAATTTATTATTTTTATTTATTATTAATTAATTTGGTTCATTAAAGCTAAAAATAAAATAAATGATAAAATTTTTTTATCGTTTAAAAATTATACTGCTATATTAAATATAAAATGTATTTAATTTTTAAAATGGTTCGTTTTATCTTATGTTAATATTAATTTAGTTTTCAAAGAATTATCTTTAAAACACACCCCAATTGAATGTCGACGCCCTCAAATATTATGTTATAATAATCATAAAATATTATTTGAAAGCAAAATAAATATATTTAACAAGCAAAATTTGTTTAACCTTATATTCAGAAACCAAATATTGATGACGTTTAACTTTAACTTGAATCAAGCTTTTTACTAATTTTAGATGAGCATAAGTGAAACTAATATATATACTTTTAAATAAGTAGATTTAAGATTTTGTTTTTCTCTTAATCAGTTTTAATATGTTCATTTCAAATAAATTTTTGGAGTAGCTTTAGCATTAGTAAATTTAAAGCGTGTTTAGATGTATTACATACCTTAATAAACTTTGAAAGTAATGCTTGAGTCAAGGTATACACAAGACCCACCCTTGGTGAAATTACCTTGCTTTTAGTATATAATTTTTTAAAGCGTTTTTATTTAACAAATCTTTTATAGCTAAAAAGCATGCTATAAAAATGTTAAAAATAAAATCTAGATATCGTTTTAGTTATAAAAGAAAGGCAATAAATTTATTTTAATAAAAAAAAAAATTTCTCTTAAGATGCTAAGTCAGGCTTTTAGATCAACTTTTTTTAACTCAAGTTTACTGAAATCCTCATTGTGTAGAGGGCAGCAAGTAATTTTGAACTCTTCATACAGCACTTCAACTGAAACTGTTGACGATGTTAATTTTTACAAAATGGTAGAAATGTTTTATGATAGAGCTGCATCTATTGTTGAGGACAAAATGGTTGAAGAAATGAAATCACGTGAAACACCAGAAGTAAAACGCAATAAAATAAAAGGAATTTTGAAAGTTATAAAGCCATGTAATCATGTATTAGAAATGACGTTTCCAGTAAAAAGAGACAATGGCGAGTTTGAGATAATAGAAGCTTGGAGAGCTCAGCATTCTCAGCACAGAGCACCATGCAAAGGAGGTATTCGTTATTCAAAAGATGTATGCATTGATGAAGTTAAAGCATTGTCTGCTTTGATGACTTATAAGTGTGCATGTGTTGACGTTCCTTTTGGTGGAGGAAAGGCTGGTGTTAAGATAAATCCAAAAGAATATTCTGAGGCTGAACTTGAAAGAATTACCCGACGTTTTGCTGTAGAATTGGCAAAAAAAGGATTTATTGGACCTGGAATTGACGTTCCTGCACCAGATATGGGGACTGGTGAAAGAGAAATGGCATGGATAGCTGATACTTATGCAAATACTCTTGGCTTTACAAATATTAATGCATTTGCTTGTGTTACTGGCAAGCCAATATTGCAAGGTGGTATCCATGGACGAACATCAGCTACTGGTCGTGGAATTTACCATGGTATTGATAATTTTGTCAATGAAGCATCCTTTATGTCTCAAGTTGGTCTGTTGCCTGGTCTTCAAAATAAAACCTATATTGTTCAAGGTTTTGGCAATGTCGGTCTTCACTCTATGAGATATTTAACTAGACATGGAGCAAAATGTGTTGGTGTTTTGGAATATGACTGTGCAATTGTAAATCCAAACGGAATCGATCCAAAAGAACTTGAAGACTATAAGATTGAGAATGGAACAATCAAAGGATTTCCGGGTGCTGAGCCATATGGAAAAGAAAATATTAGTGATTTATTAACTGAAAAATGCGATATACTGGTACCAGCTGCTAGTGAAAAACAAATAACTAAACATAATGCTGAAAGAATTCAAGCTAAGGTTATTGCTGAAGGTGCCAATGGCCCAGTTACACCTGAAGCTGATGAAATATTAAAGAAAAGAAACATTCTAGTAATTCCAGACTTATATATAAATGCTGGTGGAGTAACTGTATCATATTTTGAATGGCTTAAAAATTTAAATCATGTCAGTTATGGTCGATTGACTTTCAAATATCAAAAAGATACAAATTATCATTTGTTAGGAAGCGTTCAAGATTCACTTGTCAAACAATTTGGAGGAAAAATTGCTATTGAGCCAAGCTCCGAATTTTTGAAAAGAATGGCTGTAAGTATCTTAAAATTAATAAAAAAAGTTTGATACAAAAAATAAACTTTTCATTAATTAAGGGTGCTTCTGAAAAAGACATAGTTCACTCAGGTTTAGAATATACAATGGAGAGATCTGCCAAAGCTATAATGAAAACAGCTATGAAATACAACTTAGGTCTGGACATTCGAACTGCCGCTTACGTAAATGCAATTGAGAAAGTTGTTAAAGTTTATGAAAGTGCTGGATTCACTTTCTAAGGTCATATTAGCTAAATTTTAGAGATTAACCTTAAGATCTTGTTAAAGCAAGATTTTTAATTATAAATTTTTTAGTCACATAGCAAAATAAATGAAATTAAAAATAAAAATATCTAATTTTCCGTATTAAAAGAAAAAAATATATATAAATATATTTTTTAAAACTAGACTAGCTCTATTGTTCATTATCTTTGATTGAAAGCAAAATTGCTAATTCAAATTTTAATTTTAAAATAAAAAATTTTTTGAATTTTGGTCCAGATTAAAATTTAAATACAGTGGAGCTAATTAAACTAACATATTATTTGAAAAGAAAACTTTGAGCTTAAAATTCCAGTTTGATTTAAAAAAATCACTTTTTAAAAATTTTATATTAATGATTTAAATATTTATTCAACTCAAGTATTTTAGTATACATTTTAGTCAATTTAAAATAATACTTGTGATCAGCAAAATTAGCAATAAAAAATTTATCAATGCAACATAATTGCAAATTTTAATTCGATTATTCATCGCTTTTTTTCATTTGTTCTAAACGAGCCTCTAGTCTTTCTAATTGACGTTTTGCTTCACAATTCGGAAAATTGCTTAAATCATAATATTGAGGTGCAATTTTTAAAAGCCATTCAGGTTTTATATCTGCAATTGTTCTTATATAGTTCTTGGTAGTGAGGACAAACTCGTTATAAATAACCCATTCAGGTTTATGATCCAAACATGTGCTCGGGTGGAGCTGAACGACTTGATTGTCTTTAACAGTAAGATAGTGTCCTGTTCTTTCCAAATGGGCAACTTGCATAAAAAAACCCGTCACTAATGCTTTTCGAATATTAAGATAATAATCACGACTTGTAAATTCGGTACTCGTTCTTTTTAAATTGAATCTTTCCATTATTCTAGCTAGCTGCGTCCGTACGTTGTCCGCACTTTTTAGAGATCGATAATTTATAAAATTATCATAGCACCAAGTTGGATCTTCATGATCTAAAATAATATTGCTTTTTTTATTTTGTTCTTCTAAAATTAGTCAAACTAATTTTTACTTTGTTTGAATGCATGGTAAACATTTAACATTGTTAAATGGTCTCCGTCGATATGAGCGAAACTCATTTTGGCTTCATCTGCTGCTTTTTTTGCTTCTGGCGGTCTTACAAATATTTGTGGAACTAAAAAAATTAGTTCAGGTTTAACATGTCTATCTTTTTATTTCTTTGTAAATTAACGTAATTTTTCGATTTTTAAGACATGTATTTTTAAATTTATTAAAATTTTATATTCAAATCATGAACTGCCGTAATTAAACTAAAAAAGTTTATTTTTTTTAGTAAAAAACAAGTATCTATGTTTTAAAATTATTTTTTTTGTAAATCATTAATGATTGTAACATTTAATTTAAACATTTGAAGAATTAAGATTTTTGAAAACTAAGCTGATAGGAAATTTGATCAAATACAAAATTTTATCTAGATATTATCTTCGAACAAACTATGATATGATCTTTAAACAAAAAAAAAACTATTTAAAACTAGTTTTGTATAAATTCTAAAATGATTTGACATGATTTGGCATAATTCATGTCTTAAAAATAGATCAATTAAATTTATAAAAATACTGAAAAATACTGTATAAAATTTAAAAAAAAAGAGAAAATTTAAACATTGTTAGAAAAAGAAAAAACGGTTCATTAACAATTATTAAAATGTATAAAATTAATTTTTTTATAATAAAATACCTAATTTTAATCTCTTCTGGAAATTTGGTTAATCAATGAATTTAGATTTATAGAAACATTTTTTGTGATTTTAAAAATTAGCTTTGATTTAAATCAAAATTCAAAGAATATGTATAATCTCTATTTAATAGAGCTCGATGCTTAACTGATAAATCCTAAGTGAAAAATTTGACATATTTGAATTCTGATTTATTCAAATAATGAAAAATAAATTCATAAAATACATTTTAGCAATTAATTATTAATTGAGATCATTGTTAAAGCTTAATAAAAAAAATATTTTACCTGAAAGCATAGATGTAATACTTAAAATCTCATTTGAACAATTAAAATCGCAACTTGCAATAACCATTTTAGCTAGTTGTGGATCAAGAGGAAATTCAGCCATCATTCCACCAAGATCAGTAAGATCTCCTTCATCATCAAGTGCAGCTAGATAATTAAGCAATTCTAATGCTCTCATTAAAGTTTCAGGCGCAGGTGGATCCATAAAATCAAAATGTACCAAATCATCGATTCCGAGCTTTTTTAATTGTAAAACAACCGAGCCTAAATTAGATCTTAATATTTCAGGATAAGTATTTTCCTGCATTTCTGTTTGAAATGCTTTTTCGGTATAAAGCCTGAAACATTTTCCAGGCTTTGTTCGCCCAGCTCGACCTGCTCGTTGTTGCGCGCTTGCTTTTGAAATAGCAGTTACTAGCAAAGACTCAACCCTAATTCTAGGATTATAGACTTTTTGTTTGGAAAAACCAGGATCAATAACAAAAACAACTCCGTCAATAGTCAAAGACGTTTCCGCAATATTTGTTGAAACAACAATCTTTCGACCAATGGCACCATTTGGTCTTTTTGGTGGAGCTGATTCAAAAATTTTTTGCTGTAAATTAGGTGGCAATGTAGAATACAATGGTATGCATTTAACTTCTCCTACCTCTTGACCCAAATTGTCGATTTCCTTTTGAATTTTTTTACATGCTTCATCTATTTCTTCTTGACCAGTTAAAAAAAGTAAAATATCTCCTTCAGTTTCTTCACACATGTGAATTTGAACTACTGTTCTAATTGCAGCCTCAAGGTAGTCTTTTTCAGGTTCAGGTGTATAAAAAATTTCTACTGGAAAAGTTCTGCCAGGTATCGATAGCAAGGGAGCTCCATCAAAATAATCTTGAAATTTTCCTGCATCCAAAGTAGCGCTCATAACTATAACCTTCAAATCAGATCTTTGTTTGGCTATTTCCTTAAGCAAGCCCATTAGAATATCAGTTGCCAAAGTTCTTTCATGTGCTTCATCAAGAATAAGACAAGAATAATTCTCAAGCAATGGATCAGACATGGCTTCTCTCAACAACATACCATCTGTTAAGTATTTTAAAATTGTTCTAGGTGAAGAGCAATCTTCAAATCGAATAGAATAGCCGACTTCTTGTCCTAAAACTACGTCCATTTCATCGGCTACTCGGGCCGCCACACTCATTGCAGCTACTCTTCTTGGCTGAGTGCAAGCAACTCCTTGTTTTTTATTCAAAGCAAATTCTTTTACCCATTCGACGCAACATTGTGGTATTTGAGTTGTTTTGCCTGAACCAGTTTCTCCCACAAGCACTGTTACTTGATTCTTTGACAAAGTTGCCATGAATGCTTTTTTATACTCCCATACTGGCAATTGCATGCGTTTTTTTAAAATATCAAAATATTTTACTGAGTACGGTTGACCATTATAAGGGTTAATTTGAGTTTGAAAAGATTGTTTGGGAAGTTTGGCTAGAATTTCTGGTGGAAGTGTGCTCTTTTTATCTTCGTCTCGGCTCATTGTTCCGTTTGGTTCTACAACATCAAATCTAAATTCAATTAAATTTTTTAAAATATTATTGATCATGCTGAAATAATCTAAACCTTGTTTTTTTGCTACGATCACGAGCTTCTTCACCCAAATCGATCTTTTGTTTACGAGAAGACATTTTTTATACTAAAATATCTTAATTTAAATTTCTTTGATTTAAATCGAATTATTTTATTCCTTTTAAATATTAAATTGATTCCTTTTAAATATTAAATTGAATGTAGGTTTTAGGATTTATTTAATTTTTCCAAAAAAAAATTGTAAATTGTACATGAAAATAAAAATAAATCTGCAATTTAACTGAGTAATTGTTAATTTTTATATGCATATTATTTTGCTTAAAGTTTTCCAAACTGTTTTGAATTGAAAAGACCTTTCAATGGGGTCTTTTGAATAAATTTAGTTAATTTAACATGTCAAATCGGCACTGTAAATAATCCTGTTTTCTTAATTAGAATTTTTACCTTAAACGTTTAGGTACCATCAGAAATTTTATTTTTTTTATTTGTGTAGTTAAAGCGAGAATCAGCAAAGAGATCAAATTTATGTATAAATTTAATTAATTTTTATTAATATTATTTAGTCTGTCTTTTAAAGGGGTGATATTAGCATAAGAATAAGGTAAAATTTTACCGAATTTAATTTTAAAGAAATTTACCGTTTCTTTTAAAAAATTTAATGTTAATATTTTCTTGTTTTATGTGGTAAATTATACAAAATCATTAATTTTTAAAAATAATTATTTAATATGATTTATTTTGTTTAACTTTTAAAGCACATGTTTTTCTATTCATTTAAACGCTAAATTTTATAGTAATTTACACAAATTTTCTTCAACAAAATTTATTTCTGAATCATTTAGTACTTAAATATAAAATCAATATCAAAATTATACAATAAGATTTGCTTTATGAAACGAAACTAAACAAATTATATTTTTAACTAAACATTAACGAATCAAGTTAAATTGGCAATATATTACAAAGCTCTTTGTCCGATTTAATCATCATAAATCTGCACAACTTAACCCAACAATTCTTCTATTTCTTTCATTTGATTTTGAAGAAACAAAAGTCGTTGTTCTTGTTGTGTTTTTTTTATTTCTTTGACTCTAACAATTGATCGGTAATTTTTTATATCCATACTCAACTTTGAATACAAAAAATGCTTTGAATATGTTTGATTAATCCAACTAAAATTCTAAATAAAAAATTAAATTGAAGAAAAAAATAAATTAAAGTCAACTTTAACCTCTACAACTCCAAGACAATTTGTTAGCCTGTCAACAAATTCTGATCTATAATATTTGTTTATATCATCAACTGTTGAAGTAAGAATGGGATCAGCATTCTTTTGTTCTACTTGATTTTCTTTACTTTCTTCAATTCCTGTTTTCACATTAGAATTGATTTTTTCTTCATTTTTTTCAATTTGGTTCACTTCTTGTTTGGTTTCAGTTTCATATGATATTTGACTTTCAGGTTTTTGCTCTTTATTATTTATTTCCGAATTTGATTTTTCGCCAATTACACTATCCCATGATTCGTCGTCAGCATTACGCGATTGAGAATTTTCCTCAGATCGTTTGAATTTTTTGTTAGTTGGAGAAAATCCTGTATTTTCACTATTCGTTCGGCTCCTTGACTGATTGTGAGAAACCTGTGTTAGAGACGATTGATTATTGACCGATTGAAAAAATTTGTTGTCTTTATTTAAACTATTATTCGATTTGTTTATATTAGAGCTCTGATTACTATTAGCAGTATTACCAACATGATTGTTGTTACTGTTGTTAAAGTTATTATAGTCAATGTTTTGATATGAGCTATTATTAGAGCTGTTGTTAGAGTGATTATAATTATATTTTTGGTTATTCACATTATTTTCACTGTATGTGTCATATCTTGACATATGTGGCCTATTTTGCTGATAAGCGTATGGTTTGTTCATGTCTTGTTAAAAAAATTATTTAATTATATGAATCGATCAAATTATCAGTTATTCAGTAAATTACTGAATTAGAAAAATCAGATAGATGATTGCGCTTTTACACTCTATGACTTTTCAAATGTAACATTTAGTGTTCTTTCAATCGCAATTAAATTCTAAGCTCCATGACCTTCATTAATTATTCACAATAAGGAAATTTTTTTATATTTTTTATAGTTTTACGTTTAGACGCTATATTACCTTAAATAGTGTTCATATATCTATTTTGACATTCTTGTTGCATAAATGCTTACTAAAATTTCACCTTACTTCATACTCGATGGTCAAAGAAAAAAATAATTAGTAATTTTCGAGAATGCGATTCTTTTGTAAAATTTACAGCAAGAAAAAAACATTCTTAGGATTATAAATTATTTTTTTGATTTAAGTTTCCTTTTGTTAAAAAAATTATATCTATATGGGTTATATATCAATTTGACGAGTTAATTCAATCTAAGTACTATTTAAATTAGATTTTTAGCATAGTTTTTATATTAGCATAGCTTTGAAGTAAAAATAAACTTACTTGAATCATCGTACTGATTTGGATATCTTGGTGAATTTTTAGCATTATTTGGACTGTTTAAATTATTTCCTCCATTTTGTATATACTGCATTTTGGACCAATCTTTATTTTGATAATTGTTGTTATTACGATATATTGGGTTATTTTTTGTATAATAATCAGAATTAGATGCAGATGACGAGACACTCAAAGAATAGTTTTGTGATGAATCATAGTAATCATTTATTTGAACAGAATTTGAATGTGAAAAGTTTTGCATTGCAACATTTTGATTTGAATACCTATCGCTAATATTATAATTCTGGCGGAATGTATTTGACTGATTTGAGTTTATGTAATCACTAGAGTAGTCTTAAATTTTTTCTTGTTAATAATAAAAGTTAGTGAAAATTAATTAATTTACCTCTTTGATACTTCTCGTAATTATTGTATCGTTGTGATTTCATGTTTGAATCAAAAATATCGCTGTTTTCGTATTTATTGCGAAATCGATTTGGTCCTCTGTTGTCTTTGCTGGATTGCTGGTAATAAGTTTTAGATAAACCCTTCTCTCTTGATTAATGCTAAATTTACTTATTTATCAAATTTGGTTAAAATTTACTCTTGCATAATTAGCCAATCCCATTCATCAGGTTTGTCCCATTGGGCTCTCTCCGTTTTACGATTATAAAAGTAGATTTTTCCATTGGAACTCAAAAATTCCGACCAATCTCCAATAGATTTAAGTGGCTGCTTCATCTATAAATTTAAAGGAATAAGCATAGTTTTAAATTATTTTAATTTTATTTTACGTCGGATGAAGAAGATTGAAACGACGGAATATTTTTTTTGTCACGACTTGAATTTCTGTATATTTGATTAAAGTTGTCTTGATATTGAAAATGCACATTTGAATCTATTAAAATGAACTAGAATAAAGCTTTCAATTTTAGGTTTTTAAAATAAGATTACAATAGTCTTCTTCATTTGATTTACGTCTATTGTTATATCGTCGATCAAATTCCTTCCCAGATGTGTTTGGCATCTTTCACTTTATATTCTAACCAATATCAGTAAATCGAATACCTAAATAGGCTCTAGTGTGGAAAGTTTGATACGGTTTTAATTTTATTTTTAATTATTTGAGAATTCGAATGATAATTTTTTCTTTAATTCTTGCAAAATTCCAATTTTCCTTTACTTTATAATGATATACACAAAATGTTAAAAAATAGCTTTGAATTTTTTATGATTATATTTAAGAGTATGCATGTATTTAGTAAAGTTGTTTTATTTATGCAGAATTTTCCTTACTTTTCCTTGCAATTCTTATATCCTGTTTATTTATTTAAATTATTATTCTTAGCTTTATTAAAATTGAACTCTTTTTTAAATTTATATTTAAATAGATAGAAATATTTTAATTATGAATATTTGATAATTATTTCTTAAAATATTTAATTATTTTGTCAAAAAAGTTGCCGTGGAAACAAATTTTAGTATAAGCGAAGTATATTTTTTTAACAAGTACGATATTTTAGTTAAAAAAGTATGCCTGTGTTAAAAACAAAAGAGACAATAAACTTATGGGAAGAAATTTGTTATGGTATTTATTTTGATCAAAAGAACTTGTGGATATTTAGTATAATATTTAATTTAGAGTTTGAAAAAAAGAAGAAAATCCCTGAAAAAAACAACGATATAAATGAATTTGACGCTGCTAAGCATAGCACCGTCTTTTATGGCTATTCTTTTGATAGAAACAAATTAGATGATGAAAATTTAATCGTATGTTAGAAAATGTTTAGTCATGGGTTTAATTTTTATCTAAATGTTCAGTTTTGTCATTTAATAAATATCCTTTCAATTTTAAATTGAAAAATATTTAAGCTTAATGTATTTATTACTACATTTTATCGATTGGTGTAATAAAAACCTGTTTAAAGACTAGAGAGATAATTCTTTATTGTTATTTTTCAAATTAAAACTAATAAACTGAAATAAAATTAAACTTATCATGAAATCACATAAAATTTAAATTTATAAAATATAAGCTTATAAATTTTAAAGAAAGATATTGATGTATCGCTCTGTCATCCAGCTTGTTTCGGATACAATTTAGAAAAACATTTTCCCAAATGCTCATCATTAAATCAAAAAAATATCCTAAAAGACAAAAATGAATGTACTGAAAGAGAATTCATTGAAACTTATGTTTTTCCAACACTTTTGCCAGCTATGGAGAAAATGCTTTGGGAAGCTAAAAATCATAAGTGCTTTGAGGTAAGCTTATAGTTTATTAAATAATTAGCTAATTTATATCATTCCATTTAAGAGAAAAAGAACAGCATTTAATGCATGTGATTTTTTAGCAACTTATTTATATCAGTATAGTTTTTTTTAAAGATTCTAATTTTAAATTTATAACTAAACAAAAAAATTCTAGAAATAACCCATTTGTGAACAATGATGAAGCCGATTTTCGTAAATTAATTCAATTAGACGAAATTCCTTTTGCAAAAGACTGGCTTAAATTACAGTAATTTTTTTGTTTTTATTTGATTATTTTTATTATATAATTTGTTCAAGTCCTCGTCCTCCTCTTCCCAAATCACTAGTTTGGAGCGAACAAGAAGCTGCTATCAAAATTCAATCATATTACAGAGGTTATTTAGTTAGACGAGATCCAGAAGTTCAAGAACTGCGACAATGGCAAAAAGAATTGAGGGAAGAAAATCAAAATATCAATCAACGGGTTGAAAAATTTTGGAGTGATGAGACTAAAATTTAAGATAGTTTTTCTAAAATATTTTTATTATAAATAAATTTACAATATTATTATGATCACAAATCATCATTTCTTATAAATCTATTACCTTCGGATTGTTTTCCATAATAAACGTATCTAGTAAAGCCAAATGAACTCTTAGGAGCATCATTGTCTCGATTTTCTGGCAGTGGTGTATAATTGCTTATTTTATTTACTTGATTATCGCTACTCTGCTCTTCAAACTGATTTTCGCCCTTAACTGTTTCAAAAAACAGCGCATCTCTTTCAACAATGTCTCTTTCGTCTTGAGTTACTTGATAAGTATCTAAAAATTTCAAATTCTTTAGACGATAAATAACGTATTTTCTATATCTTGAATAATCATATTCATCTTTGTTTTCATCTATCAACTGATTCGGACACGCTCTATTTCCAAGCAAGCTAAGATAATTCAAATTGGGAAATAAAGATTTTACTTTGTCGATAAAAATATGAATGTCGTCAATATTGTTTTTGTTACATGATAAAATTTTAAGATTCTTTAATTTAGGGAATTGGCTTTTGTCTGAAATATTATTATTGTCACATATTAACTCTTCTAGATAAGGAAACTGTTCCAAGTCCACTAAATCACTAAATATATATAATAATTTTTTATAGGTACTTATTAAGTTGAATTTTTACCTCATATTATTGAAACTAATATCCAAAATAAGTGTTTTAAGACCGAACTCATAAATTATCTCTGGTGGAACAAATTCTGTGTCATTTCCTATAAAGCATAGCTTTTAAAAAAAATCATTTTAAATTAAGATCCGAAAATATTAAAAAAACCTTTTTTTCAGATGCTGAAAAATTATAGCTTAATTTATTAAGATCATTTTGAGGTACATCTAAATTTTGACCACTACTTTGTGTTTTATATATACTTATTTCATCATCGGTTTCATTTAAATCTAAAAAATCTATAAAATTATTATCCAGTTCAAGAGAGAGATTAAATAATCAGATACCTTGTTGATCCTTTAATTTCAAGTTCTCAGCATTCATTTTTTTAATTTAATTTAAGACTATAATTTTGAGAAGTTTCAAATTCTAAATCAAATTTTATTTACCATCATGTGACTTATTATTAATTATCATATTTTTTTGAAAAATAATTTTGAGATATCTCAGTCATTAGCTTCAGATAATTCATTCGTAAAATGAGTAAAATTGGTGATAAGGTAAATTGAAATAAAAATTATTTAAATTTTTTTCCTTAAAACAATTTTCGTAATTTTTATCAAAGACTATTGAAAATCAGCTTAAAAAACCTAGTGATTTTGACTTTTTAAAAGAAATTGGTGAAGGATCTTTTTCGACGGTAAATTATTTCCAATTTTTAGAATTTTCTCAAAACTAATTAATTTAAATAGGTAAGATTAGCTAGGTGCAAAAATTCAGGAAATTTATTTGCAAGTACTTTGGTGTTTGAAAATTTAAAAAAAAATTAAAAATATATTCAAAGTTAAAGAATGCGATAAAAATCAGATAATAAAAGAGAAAAAAGTTAAATACATCCATTTAGAGAAACGTATACTCTCCGAATATCTAAAAGAGCATCCATTTTTTGTAAAATTATACTTTACTTTTCAAGATGACAATAGCTTATGTAAGAATTAATTCTATACTTTTCGAATTATTAAGTTAAATTTAGATTTTGGATTATTATACTGTTCAAATGGTGATTTGTTGCAACATATTCAAAAAAATTTCAAACTGACTTTGGAAAAATCACAATTTTTTACAGCAGAAATTGTTGATGCATTAGAATTCATGCATGGGAAAACAATTGTTCATAGGTAATTTTGTGTTTTTAAAGTAACAAAGGGATCAAAAGTGTAAATTTAAAAGGGATTTAAAGCCAGAAAATATTTTATTAGATGAAAATTTTCATGTAAAAATTAGTGATTTTGGTTCGGCAAGAATTATTGATGATCCTTTAGAACAAAAATCAAATCAGCAACACGATACTGGAAAAAATAGACGGAAAAATTCGTTTGTAGGAACCGCACAATTTGTTTCTCCAGAAATATTAAACGGAAAAGAGCCGCATGTTGGAACTGATTTGTGGTCTCTTGGATGTATAATTCATCAAATGTTAACTGGAAAACATTTGTTTAGTGGAAAGTAACCATAATACATTTTATCAAAAAATAAATAAAATTTACGAAATTTTTAGCCATGAATATGATATATTCCAAAAAATAGTAAAACTCGAATATATAATAAGCGAAGAGGTTGATCTAGATGCTAAAGACTTAATCGACAAATTAATAATCAAAGATCCGAACCAAAGATTAGGTGCCTCCAATTTGAATGGCTATTCTGCTCTAAAAAATCATCAATTTTTTAAAAATATAAATTGGCAAAATTTACCAGAACAACAAGCTCCAAATTAAAAAAAATTATTTATTTAAAAAAAAAACTTTAATTTTTGTAACACGATTTTAATAAATTTAAATATTTCCTTGAGATCTTTAACCAATAGTATTCCAATGATTTTTAGTTAATTTGTCCCTTAGAAACCAAATCTAGTAGTTGATTATTTACATAAATTTTACATAGACTTTTTCAATTGTTTCGAGTTTAAAAAAATGAAAAGTTATCCAAATTTTAAGCATTTGAGCAAAAATTCTCAAAACCAAGGTAAAAAAACTGATAAATCAATTACACTAAAATCGGAATTTCCAAAAAAAGATAATAGATACTCTATTTCAAAAAAAAGTCAAACAAACTTTGTTGAAAGAAACAAGTCTATAACCAGATATAAAAACAGTATAAATCGAACGCCTAAAAAGATATCAGATGTTAATAATTCAACTAATAAAAATGAAAAAAGATTTAAGTCTGAAGAAAAAAAAATTAAAAATTTCAAACGAATATTTAAGACTAGCTGTAGATTAAAAAAAAATGTCTGGAGATTTTTTTCGTCCATTTTTGAGAGAATTTTTCGGAAAATTTTTATTTTGAAATCAAAAAAGAATAAATTCAAAACTATTTTAAAAGCAAAAGCTGAAACCAAAAAGCTTATTGAAGAGAAATATCAAGATTCAGATTTTGGCAGTTGGTCCCAAGAAAAAACTTTATTTCAATACAAGAACGAGGAATTAAATTATTCAAATGAATGTAAAATTTCTTTTGTTAGTTTTTATGAAGTTACCAATTTAGAAGGTGAAAAAACTCAAATTGAAAAATCTGAAATTTCAAATATTAATTCTTGTGATTTGGGTCAAGTAATAATATCAGAAAATGAATTATTAGAAAACATTTCGGTAGAAAGAAAATGCCAAGTGACTTCAACTAGTGATTTTTTACTTTTAGAAGCAAGTAATTTTACTAAAATATCGGAATTCGAACGGAATTTTATTGAAATCAAAACAAACTCTTCAAATACCACAAAAAATGAAAGCTCAAAATCAAATTCAAAATTTGATTTTACAAATGAAACTTGTGAGCCAAATAATGATAGCCAAGCGCATTCAACCAGTATATTTGAGAATAATTTGATTAACTTGTATCAGATTCATAAAAATATTATTGATAAATACTTAAAATCAAATTTAAATGATGAAAATATTGATAAATCGTCAAGAGCGGTTTTGATGGTTCCTAGTCTGTATGAAAAATATGGTCATAATTTGATTAAACTTTTTGAGAATCAAGTAGGTAAGTTAAAATTATTGGTAATTAAAATTTCTAAAAAAATATTCTTAGACGAACAGTTTCTGCCTTTTTATGTAGACTCTCGACTTATCGGGGAATGCTTATATCAACTTGACCAGCGTATATTTAATTATGTTTTTGAGTTAAAACCATCCAATAGAAGAAATATAAGCGAAGGCTATAAACCATTTGATATAATTTCTAGTGCCGAACATTTTTCAAATGAATCTGGTAAGACAAATTTTCAATAAACAAAGAGTTTTCAGCTAAATCTAATTTTTTTTAAAAAAAATTTAGTTTAAATAATTTTTTTTTTACAAACTGCTTGATAAGTTTAAATTTTATTAATTTTGGGGCATTGTGAAATTTGGAATAAAAAACAACTCAAAAATGTCAAAATTCAAATTCTGAAAGAGCAAAACATGCTCTGTAAATTGAAGCACCTGGTACATCCTTTTGTACCACCAGTATATTGATTCTGCAAAACTCTACATTTCATTCCTTAGTAGTATTAGTAGTATTATAATATTGTGACCCTAACGGGTTAATAAAGGAACTTTCAAAAATAAGCTTTATTTTACATTGATAGGTTTGGTTATGGTAATGATTTACTATAATATAATGCCAAATGAATCTAATGTCAAAAATAAAATAAAGAATTTATTGCCCTTTCTTAAATAAAGAAACTAAAGTCAATTTAATATTTAAAAAATTAATATCTTCTCTCTAAATAAAGAAATTATTGCCGAATAAAAAATAAAGAAACTAATGCTAATGAAATCAATGATAAAAATTTTTTTGAATATTTTGAAAGCCAGTGGATAAAAAATACGAACCTTGCAGAGTGGAATCATCACAACTCAAATGTACGCACAAATAACCGTTTCGAAGGCTTCCATTACGGTCTTAACAAAATGATAACTAGTTAAGCTATCATCCGAGTATTTTTGTCACTTGAAAATTCAACAAGTTCAAATATGTTCGTCGTTTAATGAACCATCAAATTTTTGATGCTATGTCAAACGCAAAGAAAGCTGAAATAGAGCGTAAAAAACAACAGAAGAATACACAGCTTCTATTACCTCAAAGGACAATGAAAATGAAGTAAAACGTATGTGGACAGCCAGTAGAAATGAATTTTATAATTGATATAATTGATTTTTTTGTTATT
>VANL01001110.1:0-17499 GCA_006352455.1 Brachionus sp. 'Tiscar' | reverse complement strand
ATTAGCTTTTCCTAATAAAACTACAAGCATGGTCATTTAAATTTGATCAATAACTTAAAACCACTTTAAATGTTTGTTCTAATTTACCATGGTCTAAATTTTTTTTAAATTCCAATATATTGTTATGGTCAAGATTCGGCAACATGTTAACTGCATTAATAAGCATTCGATATTGTTCTATACAGTCCGACTTATTAGTCTCATCCTGAAGCAAGTGCTCAATTTTAGCCAAATACTTTTGCTCAATTACAGTGCCACTAATCAACGCTTCAGAGTAAATTTCAAATAGAGTGATTAGTGCAAACTGGTTTTGTGGCGAATAGTTTTCAAGCAAATCAAACAAATGATCCAAAATTTTTTTCCATGATTCATGAGCCTAATTCATTTAATTATTAAACTAAAATAGAATAAAAAAAATAATTAATTTTCTCTACTTTAATCATAGATTTTAAAGCATTTTCATTTATGTTTTCCAAAAGATCTTTTTCAATTTTGATTTGTGAATTTTGATCAATAATTTGAATCACATCAAAATAAACACTACTTGTCTTTTTAAAATAAAATTTAATTTAAATATTTTGCCTTTTTTTTTTAAACCTGTTCATCGGATAGAGCAAGAAGACGTGCTAAATTTTCGATAACAGGAGCATAATTTTTGTCAGTGTTCTGATTTTTAACAAGCTCATAAAGAACATTAATAGCCTCTTTGGTTTTTGACTGTGATAAAAGACAATTTGCATATTTGTTAGATATATCAAAATATTTGGTAGCATCACTGTTATTTTATGAAATTTTTTAAAGCAATTTTTGAGCTAAGACTAAAATATACTTGGAAAAAAATTTTCTCAATTCACTGTAAACACTTATTAATTCGGATTGTGAATTAGTTTTTTCATAGAGTTGAGCAAGACCTTGCCAAGCAGGCGCTTGGTTGCTAGATATCTGAATGGCTCTTTGATAAGCTGCCAATGCTTGGTCTTTATTGTTAAGTTCGTTGGCAGCTGCACCAGTCATCACCCAGCCAAGATAATTTTCTTTATCTTTATCTATTACTGACTGTTTTATTGAAATTTTGTGTAAAATTTTCGAATATTTAAATTTAAAGATTTTTCTTAAATTACTTTGCACAATTTGAGTGCTTCTTTTGCATCTTTGTTCTTAATGGCCTCTTTGGCCGATTTAAGCAAAGCTTTTATTTCAGGATTATCCATTTCTTTTTTTATTCAGATTTTTTATACTAACGAATTTTTTGCGCTTTTTTTTTACAAGAATTTAACTTCTTTTTTAGTTTTTTGAAAAAAAAAAATTAAATTAATTTTATAAAATTCTAATTATTTTTTATTAAAAATTTATTTAAATTTTTCCCGTTGATTACTGTAATGGTAATTATCTTTAATAAAATATGTTTAAAAAAATAAAATAAAAAATTTTTAAAATACCATCTTTACGATCATTGTATCCTTTTGTCGAATAATTATTATCATTATAGTTATTGTATCGATAACTGTTTTGGTAGTAACCATTGTTGTGATAATTATTTCCTTTTTAAAAATTAATGTATTAACACACATTAAATATAAACACCATTTAAGGTTTAAAGTTAATAAGTAACTGGTTTGAAATTTTGTCTTAAAAAAATATTTGCTATTTAAGAATCAAACAAACAAATAAAAAAAAATATATTAATTGATTTATTAGTTTAATTAAACAAAAAAGAGAAAAATGTATTTCAAATATGCACTGATTTGGACTTTTAAAAAAAGAAGAACTGAAAGTCGTGTTCAGTAGTCTTTTCTAAATACAAAAAAGAGAGTGCTGATTTAAACTTAAAAATTTATGGAATAGTGAGCCAAAAAGAAATCAAGTTTCTTGGCATTAAGTTTGATTCTAAGTTAAACTTTAATATACTGGTAGACGAAATTAAAGAACGTTGCAATAAGATATTGGCAAAAAAAATGGGGTCTCACTCAAAACACACTAGGAAATTTATATAAATCTTTAGTAGGATCAATTTTAGACTATTCTTTTCCTTGCTTGAATTCATTTTCAGAAAATAATATCAAAAATCTACAAGTAATACAAAATACAGCAGTCAGATCTATCCTTAAGTTAAAATATGATAGAAATCATGTTGCATCATGAGGCTTTTAATAAACTTAAATTACTAACAGTATCGAATCGGCTTTTTGAGTTGAGTGAGAGATATGTTGGTACAGGACTGAGTCATTCTATTCCATTGGTTGTCAGACTAGTGGATGAATATAAACAAGGCTTCAAATCAAGATATATTGAATACCCTACCCCATTGTGTAATTGCTACCTTACTATTTCTTCTTTTTTCCCTGAAAAATCAGACATTTAAAAAAAAATGTATTCTATTATTCTCTATTTCAATATATCTAATTTTGATTTTCTTCTATTTTAACTTATTTTTTTAATGAGCCTTAGCTCGATACAGATATACAAATAAATAAATAATAATAATAAATGATTAATTATAAATCTAGTGCGCTCATACTTTCAATCAAAAGGTGGAGACTGTAAAAAGTTTTTTGATAATTTGGATAGATCACTGAATTTTTCTTAAAAATTTATTAACTGATACAAAGCTTGTACCACCCATAAAATTTTAACATTATTTGCAAACTATTTTCAACAACTTACTCTTTCGAGTGAATGAAGCATATGAAATTATTTGACCTGTTCATTAAATAAATCTTTTTTAAAAAAATATGGAAAGTCAAAGTCAAACTTTACTTTTTAAAATTTAAAATAAAATTTGCATTTATAAAATCAACTTTGACTTATACTTAGAAAAAAGGGCTAAATTAAATCTCTTCAATTGAAAATTATTTTTTATTCTTTTCTAAAATTAAAAGATTTGCATATGAAGATTCAAAAAATAAAAATTCATTTAATATCTATAATTAAGAGTTCACAAGACAATCTTGTACTTGAAAAAGATATAGACTTTATTTCAAGCTGGTCACTTACTTGATCTTTGGACTTAAATATCGAAAGATGCAAGTAAAGTGTAATGCATGTTGTCTCAAAAAATCCTTTGTTTAACTATACAGTGTACAAGGAATTTATCTAAAACAGCTCTTGAAAAAGATCAAAGTATTTATATTCAAAATTACATCAGTCTTACAACTAAAGAAGACATGTATTGTTAGAGAATATGTGATGAATTGAATACAACGATATTGTGCCTTAACACTCAAAAACCGGACGTATTTTTTTATAGTTAAACAAATTTTTTTTAATCAAAATTCTAAAATCAAAAAATAATAAAATAATTTAATTTTTGTTCCAAAATATTCTTATTTTCTTGCAATAAAAACAAACAAGAAAAATAACTTTTAGGGTCGAAAAAACTCTTACGGTTTTTGAGTGTTATCAAACCGATTAGTTAATGTTTGGAATAGTCTTCCTCAGTACATCGTCAATTCTGAATCAATTAATAAATTTTAAAAAAATGAAAAAATGGCTCAAAAAACACCCTAACCCGTTATGGTCGCAGTATTACGCTATTACTATATTTTAAAAGGTGAGATATTTAAAGAACTTTGTGACACTTGTTGTAACACACTAAAAGAAGAATTGAAAAAATTGAACTGGGAACATTTGCCTCTTATTTTAAGCGATCAATTTTAAATTGGTCTATTTCGGCAGATTACGAACTCATTTTTTTTTATTTTTAAATAAAAACGGTGGTCAAGCCACACATTAGAGTTAAATTTGTTCAATTAATTCTCTTAAAAATACTTTTTTAACACTAGAAAGCCCCGCTGATTTAATTACAAAAATTTCAAATTAAAATTTCAAGAATAATAAATAAAATTTATTTAAAAATTAAAAAATTTTTTGAATTTTTACAATTTTATTTTTAGTTTCTTTGAGTAATTTCTTGAAAATTTATATATTTGAGATAATATTCAAGTTTAAATTTTTTAAAAAAAGGTCTAAAAAAACCCTCGGGCTTTTTAGTGTTAAGTTCTGCTTTTTTTTTTAGATACTGGCAAAAATAATTTGATTAAGAAAATTACTTGAATAGTGATAATTAGAGTATTTAGATGAATACGATTGATAGCTTCTATTGTAATAGTTGTTTTTAAAATTTGTTTTGTTGTAGCTGTCGTCATTTTTCTATATAAATAAAAATTGAAAAAAAAAAAAAAATAATTTTTTTAAAAAATTTCAACTTACAAATTGATCATTTTTATCTAAAATTTTATTTTCAACAATAGTAGTATTTTTATCACATTTTTCTTTCGATTTATCTTTTAATAAAATAACATCATTTTTATTAATGTTTTGATTATGGTCACTTTTTTTAATTTGGTCTACTAAATTAGCTTTAATGCTCGGAGTTACATTCGGAGTTGGCAAAAGTGGTCTATCATGAGGATTTTTTTTTACATTATTTGAGCTTGCCTCATCTTTCAAATTTTTCAAACGCCTATTAAGTTTTTTATCTAATTTTTTTGCCTTTTTAAAGCTTGCAGTTGATGAAGAAGAAGAAATCGAGCAAGAAGAGGAAGAAGAACAAGTTCTTTTAAAGATGCGTTTAGTTGCCAATAAATTGGTCGATGGATTTACTATTTTATTTTTTAGTCTTAGAGATTCATACTGTGTATTTTGACAACTAGGTTTATTTTTATCGTCCTCGCTCTCTGTTTCGGACGAGGACGATGATTCAGTCAGTTTATTTTCATTACCATTGCTTATTGCCAGCGCTGGTTTTGAGCTTGAAGCTGAAATTATTTCAATGTCTGCAGGTTCTTTTTTAATCCTTTTAGCCACGTGATCAATTTCAGAATCATTTGTGACCCTTGGTCTACTGGATCCGGAAACCATTGAGCTCGAACTGGCAATGTTTTCATTTTTATACAAGTGAAGAAAAATTATCGGTTTAACTTGAAGTGTTAAGCCGTGTGTGTTCACATATGTTGACAAATCTTTAAAGCTAAAGCCATTTAAAATTTGCTTTTTAAAATCTAATATATTAATCCGGTATTCTCTCACATGACCAAGACATGTGTAGCTATTTCCTTGAGAAAAATTAATTTAATTTAGATTTTCCTAGTATAAAATTAAACTCACTCGGAAAATAGAGCTCAGTAATTTTCTTCAAAACTGTTCTATAGTCATCTGTTTGATTGAGACCGATTCGACGCGTGCCCCCACCCTGTTCTTGTATAATAGGGCTCAAATCAAAGCCGATTAAAATGCCTACTTTTACTTTAATTCCTGAGTTCTCATTTACATCCTTTAAATTTAAATAAATTTGTTTGTTCTATCAAAAAAATATAAATTATGTACAGTTATTTTTTGTGATATGGGCTTAATATTTGAATCAATCGGTGTTTTTTTGAGTGCGCATCCACATTGACCACAAAAATTAAAAGTTGACTCAAATTTAATATTGCATTTTTTGCATTTTTTTTCAAGCAATTTGCCACAAACACCACAAAATTTAAAGTTTCCTTTTACTTTAGATTTACAAAATGGACAATTTTCAACCATCTAGAGTTTTACTACAGCCGTACTAAATGATCAAAAATAATCATGCAAATATTTTTATTTAAATTTTTTCTTCACGCAAAAAAAAATTTTTTTTTTCTAATTTTATTTGAATAATTAAATTGAAAAAATGTTAAGTTTATTTTGAAAACAAAATTCTGCTTGACGGATTTGAATTGCTTTAATGAAATCAAACTTATTTTGAATTTGAAGTTATTACACTCGGCCAAAGTTAATTTAATAAAACGTGTTATTAAGAGAAAGTGAATAAAACACAAAAAAAACATAGAATTAAAATTATAAAAAATAAAAAAAAAAAATTTTTAAATCTAAAATTTTAGAGTTTTTATAATTTGCAATAATTTTTTATAAACCTTGATTTTTTTTTATTTGATTTAAAAAAAAGGCCTTAAATTTATTAAATAACTTTTTCAGAAGAAGTTTAAATTAAATATTGAACCAAAGAAAACAAGAAAAAATCCTACATCTTTTAACAAAGGATTTGAAAGCAAAAACGCAAGAAAAAAATATAACTAGTAGTTCTTTTAATTCAAATATAAACAATTAACACAATTACGAAAAAATTCAATTTTATTTTTAAATTTATTTAGAAAGAAAAAACTTTACACTATTTTATATTTTATTTTTTTACATCACTTTCGCGGTGTTTAATGAAAAATTCAAAAATAATTAATTAGCTGAAAATTACCCAAATTATTTCAGAAAATAATTCAATCTAATACAATAAGAATAAAAAGTAGTTGTTTTAAACATTAAAAAATTTTAATAATTCTTATTTTAATTTAATTTTCAGTTTAGATTCTTTAAAACGAAAAAAAAAATTTTAATAAAATAACGACTTCAAATACGAATTGAAGAAAAACTATTCCTTTTATTAATATATTAAAAATTTTGAACTAAATAAAGTTTTAATTGATGTGTTTTTTTTTACATGTGAAATTTTATTCAATTTGTTTTTGAAATTAACAACACATTATTAGTTGTTAAATAAATATAATAAAATAAAATATAATTTTTCTAAACTTTTGGGCAAAATTGTTAAAAATTAAAAATTAAATTTAATATGATTTAAAAATTTTTTTATTGAAGTTTTTTTTCTCTTAATTCGATATCAATGTTTGCTAAATTAGGCGGTTGCAAACTTTACTCATAGATCAATCATTACTGTCATTTTATTAGAACAGCAAGTCTTAAAACCAAAACTAAACTTGGCTGTTAAATTAGATCATTAAAGATTTTACTTTTTAATTTAACTAATTTAAGTTATTTAACTTTTGATGGACTATCAAGTTAATTTAACTAATTTAAACGAGTATAAATAATGATAAGTGTACTCAATTTGAATCATGAAAAATAAATCAGAACATGTCAACTCATAGCTATTCAAGCAAAGATAGTGAAACAGTGTGCAAAGTGTGTGGTGATGAGGCATGCAACTGGTACTATGGAGCCATGGTTTGCGAAGCTTGCAAGAAATTTTTCATCCGAAGTAAAAAAGAACAAAAAAGAAAGTACATGTGCATTGCCAATAGGCAATGTAACATAACCAAATCATCCAGAGCAAATTGTCAGTATTGCCGATTTAAAAAATGTCTTCAAGTAGGCTTAGACCTTAGCAAAAAAGCCTCCCAGATTGAAATAAATTCTTTGGTTCAAAATTTAAAATGTGTGGTGTGCGGTCAGCAACCATCCGGGATCCATTTCGGGGTGATGTCCTGTGAGGCTTGTAAAGGATTTTTTCGGCGTTCGGCTCTCACACATTCCGAAAATCCGCTTAAATGCAAATCAAATGGAAGCCAAAATTGTCTTAACTACACAAACAGAAGTTGTAGATACTGTCGATTCAAAAAGTGTATTGAAGCAGGCATGTCTTTGGAAAATTCAAAGCTGGGCCGGACTACCAACAAAGTTAAACAAGAAATAATAAAAAAAAAGAAAGAACGAGAAATAGATGAACAATTTGATGTAAGCGAAACCAATTTTTATCAAAATCCAAGCAAAAAAACCCGCTATAACTTTCAAGAATCTCAATTCAATAATTCATTATCATCATCTTCATATAGTTCAACAGAATCCATTCCTCAAATGAACACCACTCTTGGCAATAATCAATACTATTATTCAAATAATTCCTACAATCAAACCTTAACAAATATAAATTATTTAATGAATAATCAAAATTGCTTTTATTTTGGAATGAATGATGGTCATTCGAATCAAAACAATTCATTTTTACCAAATCAATATGAAAATACTAACACATATGCTTTTAATGCTCCAGTTCACAATCAAAATAGCATCTCTGTAACAAATTTCAATTTTAATTCATTTTAAATTTTGGGTTAATTTATCCGCTTATTTTAATTTCAATGTAAATTATCTAAATTTAAAGCCAATTGATAATTACATAACTTTCAAAATTTGTTTTTTTCTATTAATATTCATTAATAAATAAAATAAAGTAATTATTTTTTTTAATTCAAAACATTATTTTGATTAAATAATGAAATTTGATCTGATCCCTCGATTGTTATAATCATTAAATTAGCAAATAATTTTCTCTTTCCTCTAGAGGATATCATTTAAATTTGTTTTTATTTTTTATTATGCATTCTAATTTTGTATTTGAAAAATTAAAACTTTTCTAAGATTTATTACCAATAGACTTTAATTATTTCTGGGTAAATGGGTTTTTAAGATTTTCTAATTCGACATACCGCTTGTTATGCTTATTTATAGTTTAGTTATGCAATAAAAAATAATATTTATTTAGAAAAAACTTAGACTACTTAATCATTACTTTTATTTTTAGCTTATTTTAAAAAAAAATTTAAGCACTCTTAATCAAATAATTATTAATTTAGGCGTAAAAATTAATTTTTTTGTTTAGTTCTGTTTTGTAGTCGGAGATTGTCTAAAACATGACATTTTTTTATCAAATTTAAATTATTATTATTTAGATAAAAATTATCTTTAAAATAGAAATTTTTTTATTTTTTTAATTTTATCCTTTATTTAAGTAAGTTTAAATTAAGTTAGCACAAAAAAATGTTAAAAGTAGATTTTTTCAAGCAATATTTTCTTAGGATCAAGTTAGAAAATTAAAGCTTAAATTACTGAGAAATGACAAAAATTTGATCTAAATTAAGATTTTATTGTTAAGCTCGGTGGAGAAAATCTATAAGGAGATTACAACAATATTTTAAATTGAAATAAATATTTTTTAAATATTTTATTTCTAAATAAGAAAGTTTAAACAGCTTATATTGCTCAATGGTTTTTCGAAATTAAACCTGAATTTAGAGATATTTTTTAATTTCTTAAAATATTTGATATCTTAATATTTGTAAATACAGCAATTTATTATATTACAATTTATTAACATCTAGTCAAAAAGTTGCCCTATAATTAAGAACAAAAATCCTCTTGGACAATTAACTCACAGTAAATGCTATTTTAAAAACAATAATTAATTAACTTATCGTATTCCCTCGTTCGATTATTCTGCACCACAAGTTAAGACACGCTTTTGGACCATGCACCAAAGGACATCTAATCACGGGTTTAGGTCCGCATCAAACTCTGAAATTCTTAATTTAATGCGGTATCAACACTCGAATTTAAAACACAAAATAAAATAAAAAAATCAATTTTTCTAATATTTTTTTTCTTGATTTTTGGTGCTGTACCAAATTTATAATTTAAAAAAAAAAGTTTTTTATTTTGTGTTTTAAATTCGAGTGTCCAAAAGCGTGTCTTAACTTGTGGTGCAGCATGATCGAACGAGGGAATACGGTATTTGTTTCCAAAAAAATAAACAAGACAAAAACAAATTCGAAAAAATCTGAGTGTGAAAAAGCTAGCTTTCAGTGAAAATTGGACAGTTTCTTTAATCAAAGAATATTAAGGATCAATTTAGTATCTGTGTATTTAATGAGTGAATTTTTATTATTTTAGATTTTGTTTTAAAAAATTAATAAAGAATTTTTTTTATGTTAATATTTTATTTCTATCTTTTTATATATTTTTTAAAATTTTGTTTAACAGTGAGACCCATAATCCTTGAAGTTACATCCTGAAATATTGGTACTTTTACAGAAAATCTAAAATCATTAATTAAAGAAATCATGATTAATCATTAATGGTAATAAATAATAGTGTCAATCTTTTATCTACTCTATTATTTCATTGCTAATGAACTTAAAAATGTTAGAATTGATTTATTTTTTTCTTTCAAAAACTGTCTTAAGTGTTATAAAGTTAGTTAAGTTTTTTAACATTTGGAATTTTTAAAATAATTTTAAAGTATCGTTTACTGTAAAATGTCCTTTTAAATAATCAAAAAAAAACTAAAAATAGTAAAAGGAAAAATTAAATGAATCGTATGCTTAGGTGACCAAAATAAAATAGATATTTTTAGATAGATAAAAATTAGCTGAATTTGAATATATAATTTTAATTTATGTAATGAAATTTTGGCGCCTTAAGGACCATTTGAATATTTTTTGTTTTCAAGACAAAGAGTGCAACACTTGTAAATGTAACTTTATTTTTTAATTAAAAAAAATAAGAGCTAAATTTGAGCCCAAATTTGAAAATTTAGAAATTGCACCACCAACTCCGTGATTAATTAAAAAAATCGAATGTTTCTTCAATTGTCAACCCGAAAATATAATTGAAATTATTCTCTTTTCTATATAAGCTCGCTCATGTTTTTTCAAACTGAGTTAGTTTTGTGCTAGCATTTTAGGCTTTTGTTGTTGCAATAAACGATTTAGATTATAATAAATTATTTTTATTTTGTTAAATTATTAAAATAAATATAAAAAAAATCTCAAAAATTTCATTAAAATTTAAAAAATATATTTCAAATAGAACCAAAATAATAATAAAAAAAAAAACAAAAAAACTTTACATATTAGTCATTTATTTAATTAGAACGGAATAGACCAAAAGAAAACAAAAAAATACACTCACTACACATACACAAACACCGATCAAATGAGTTTACTCAGCCCGGAAGAGCTGACTCTTCTTCACACAGATAGCAAATACAAGAACTATGTTAGCTCTATAGAGAAGTGTCTGAAAAATTTTGAATCGTCGTCCGAATGGGCCGATCTAATATCGTCTTTGGGCAAGCTGAAAAAAGCAATTCATTCGTCACCAAAATACCAGTACATTCCGAAACGAGTAAATGTGTGCAAACGTTTATCGCAATGTTTGCATCCGGCGTTGCCAAGTGGCGTTCATCTAAAAGCACTCGAGGTCTACACATGCATATTTCAAAACATAGGCGCAGACAACTTGGCCAAGGACCTATTTTTGTACTCGAGCGGCCTGTTTCCTTTGCTGGCCAACGCCGCACTCAGCGTCAAGCCAGTACTGCTCAGCCTGTACGAGACTTATTTTTTGCCCTTGAAAAAATCGCTCCGGCCCGGACTCATCGGTCTGCTGATCGCTCTTCTGCCCGGTCTAGAAGAAGGCTCGGACTTTTATCAGCGCACATTCAATCTTATCAAAAGCATTTGCCTGGTCCAGTCGGACAATTCAACGGCCCAAATCGCCAATATAAACAATTACATAGCTGACGACAAGTATTTCCATTCATGCATATGGTCGGCAATAATATCCGAGTCGTCCATTCGATTTCCGGCCATTCAGTTCGTACTGAGCAATTACGAGGTGAAAAAAAGAAGCGGATCGATAAACACCGACGATCAGCTGTATCTAATTGGCAATTCCATTGATCTTATGATCAACGCCATTTGTTGCTGTCTCCAAGACGCCAATTCTCTCGTGCAAAGAAGCATACTTGATTTGGTTTGTACTTGTTTGCCCATGAATACAAAAAACGTGACCAGAAGCGACAAAATTCAGCTGGTAACTGTGGCAATTCATGTGGTGCTCAGACGTGACATGACTCTAAACCGACGAATTTATTCTTGGCTGACGGGAAACGGCTCAAATAGTGAAGAGACAAGAGCGAAAAAAATTGACAAAAATTACTTCGACACACACTCCAAAAGTCTTCTAATTCAATCGATTAAAATGCTGTTGAATAAAAAAGAGGCAGCGTCCATTCTTTATTTGCTTAATGACGAAATGTCTGTGCCTAGTATTCAAATCGCCGGCACTATTTCTCACACATTGCCAAGTGTTCAAGCTAGTCCGAGCTCACTGGCCACTCTTAAATTGATAAAAATAATATCGAATTTAGTCGAACGTCAAGACATCGGACAGGCAATTATTGACGACATACTTTTAGACTTATTGTTTTATGTTTATAAGGAATATTCTTTTTTAAATTTAAATAGTGAATTGAATGTGCAAGGCTATTTGAGTATTAAAAAGGCAAATAGCAATTTTCATCATGTACAACAACAGCAGCAACAAATGCAAAATTTAAAAGACTCAAATGATCTTAGAAAGGCAACTTGTAATTTTTTGTTTCATTCTTTTCAAATTTTTTTCATATGGGATTTTTGTGCAAGCAAATTCGAGTCTATTTGCAAAAGTTATACAACTAGCAATCGGCTAGAATCGGATTCAAGTCACACAATAACCACCGAGAGTGTCTTTGCTGGCGCTAGCCTAAATCCTGCCCAACTTTGCGATTTATACGAGTTTATACTCGATCTTTTGGCCAATTCAGTATGTGTCCCATTTTCTACTTATTTTTGAGCATTAAGAAAAAAAAATTTTTTTTTTTTTCTCTCTCTTTCTCAAGGATGTTTACAATGAAATACAAACAGATCATTTGCCAATTATGCTAAAGCGAATTATTCAGACAATTACTAATTATTGTGAAAATATGACTAATCAAGATTTGTCCAAATCACTGCTGTTGTGTTTGAAAATTTTGAACAAAGTAAGCTATTTGTTTTTAATTGTTAACTATTTCGTATGGCTTCATCTAAACTAGACGATCACTGCTTCACAAGTTCACTTTAATTTTGCAAAGAAATTTAACTTTTTTTTTTTTAAACTTTTATAGATAAGATCTATTATTTTTATCCTTGATTGCTATCAAATTTTTTAAATTTTTAGCAAAGAATTTAAGTGCTTTTGTTCATAAATATTAGACTTTAATTTTTATTCATTTAAAATAAAAAACTATTTTGCTCATTTTGATCATTAAATTAGAATGACTGATTCATACAAATATTTCATAATTTTTATTCTGTATGTTTTTTTTTTTCAATTTTAAAATAATATTTGAATATTTTATTTAGTCAAGAGTCAGATAGTGTTCTTGTCTAAAATTTAGAGAAAAAAATTTATTTTTATTACTAAAAACACTTAAAATAATGAAATAGAAATTTAATTATTTAGAAAGTATTCTATGCTTTTAACCTTGGATAATTCAATTCTGAAAACGTTAATTTTCATTTTTCATCAGAATGTTAATGTTAATTAATTAATTTAAAATTAAATTTATAATTTAAAAAGAATTAGATTAGTCAAAAGCAAGTTATGGTTATTAATTTATAAATTAATTGATCAAATTTTTTTAATTATTTCGATCAGTGTTTACTTTAAATGTTAAAAGTAAATGTTAAAAATTTTCTTTTTTTACAAAAACAAAATTTAATTTTCAATAAAGTTTACTTATAGAAAAGCTTTTCATCCAAAGTGATGGTTTTTTACATTTTATTTTTGATCTAATAGATTGAAACTTGGCATCAAAAATTCCAGAGGTTTTTGGATTATCTAAATAAATTATCAGCAACAACACATTTAAGACAGCTTCTAAATATAAAGAGTTTAGATCGGGCATAAGCCCCATGCCATAAATTGAAGTTTCTGATCAAAATTTTCATGCTCATGCTAAATTTAAAAAATTTTTAATCTGATTAGTTAGTTTATCTAAAATGACAAAGCAGGAAAACTAAAGTGGTCCCGCTATAGTAGACTTTTCATTTTTTATTATTTCTACCAACACTATCCAGTCTGTTTTTGAACTGGTTAATCTATCTTGCTTTGACAACCGACGTAGGCAACATATTCCATTTGTTCAATAGTCGGTTAGATAGAAAGTTTCGCCTTGCTTCATATTTTGTTAGCTGAGAGCGAATGCGATGCTTTGCTCCCCTTACTCCTCCACTTGGTCCTTCATTACTAACTGAACTCATAAGTTCCGCATCATAATACCAATTTACATGATTATATTTGTTTGAATTTTATAAAATTGAATCAGATCTCTACGCTCTCGCCTTTTTTTTAGAGTTTCAAATCCTAAATTGGCTAACCTTGACTCATAATTCAAACTTCTTATCTGTGGAACAAGTTTCGTTGCTCGTCTTTGTACTTGTTCAAGTCGAAATATATCCTTTTTTAAATAAGGATTCCAAGCAGGTACACAATATTCAAAATGGGGTCCAACATATGTTTTGTAAAGTTGCAAAAATGATTGAGCATCCCAATACTCAAATGTTTTCTTGAGCATACCAAGCATATTGTTGGCTTTTATCACACAGCTATCAATTTGATCATTGCATTTGAGTTTATTATTCACCATTACACCAAGATCGCGCTCAGGAGTAGTCTCAGTTAATCCAACTCTGATATCATTCGCGTTTAACATTCAGATTTCAAAAAATGTAAACATTATGTGATCATTTATTTTTTTGTGACCACTGATTTTGTGATCAGTTGAGATCACTAAGTCGTCCCTGATCTTATTTTTTTGGTGATCAATTATTCACCAAGTCGTTAAAACCCAATTAAATTTCCAATTAAAATAAAATTTAATCATCAAATTGCATATTGAGTTTTAATATCAAAATTTTAATGCAGAAATAAACTTTCTTATGTACCAAACCATAGCCAAGTATTGTATTGAATATGGATAAAATATTTGCAAGCATAAAAATAAATTTTAACATTGAAAGTCTCAATAGCAAATTGAAGTTTGCTATTGAGACTATAATTATATGTTTATTCATTGTTCCACAGTCTCAAGTTACTTAGTATCACAGCAATTATAAAACCGAGCTGAGAAAAAATTTTCAAAAAAAAAATAATTTTTTTATTACGCTTATAAAATAATTAGTCCTAAAAAGTCGAACTTGCTATATTTTTGTTTTTGTCTTAATTGTTTTTGATTAGCGATCCTAAAATGAAAGAATGAATTTTCTTGTTTTAATTATATTTTGTCTTTTTCACATGAATTAAAAGTATTGTGCCTAAAGAAAAGAAGATAATCACTGCTTTAAATTTTGCATAAAATTTTTAAAATTTAAGATTAAATCACCTCAAACATGTCTAATCGATAATAATCAAGTATGATTTAATAAAGATTTTTGTTTTAAAACTCTTACATGAATCTTGACTAATTAACTGCTGTAATGACTAACAACTGGTTTTAAGCTATTGGGATACTTTATTTTTTTTTGCTGTTGTTGCTTTAAAAAATTCAAAAAGTGATTAAATCTATAAAATTTGTTAAATAAGGTTGTGCCCAAGATAACATTACCTGAATCAAACATAAACACAAGTGCTAAAGCACGCAAATTATCTGTCAAAAAATCAGAGTGTGAGAGCAATAATTCAGCCAGTATAGAAAACGTTGTCAAACAAGTAATAGATGATTTGATTATAAATTTAGAATGCTCAGAGCCTTTGGCCGAATCATGTGAATTGTCGATTAGGCCAAAGAGTGTCGACCAAGAGCTAGATGACAAATTAGTCATAGAACAGTGTCTTTCATGTCTCAAAAAATTAACTCACACGTTCATCGAGTCGCACTTGTTCAATCGGGACCAGTTGGACCAAGTGGACCAGGCATTTAAAAGCATGTTCAGTTTGACTGGTAGAACAAATTTTAGCAATGATGACGGCTATTTGTGCGACTCGGACATGAACAATTTGTCATTGATTAAACTAAAATCAAACAGTCTTCAGTATTTGCAGCCATATCAAATACTTAACAAATTGGTGATTAGAATGCTGTTTTTTCCACGCGAACAACAACCTAATCAAGTAAAGAGTGGCGAGGATAATTTCGAGCAATGTTTGAACAGCTTCGAAGACTGGCTCAAAGATCTTTTTGTCATAGCAAGCTGCAGCCAAATGTCAAACAGCAAACAATTGTTCGAACTGCAATCAGTCACTCTAAACACTTTGATCGAATTAATTCATTTAAGTGAGAGCATTAATTCTCAATTTAGTAAACGGTCGCATGCGGATCCAAAGTGTCTTTTGCAGACAATTTTCTCCACTCAACAAATAAATTTAGTGTTTAACCATTCAAAATTTGGACACGTGACCGCTCAAATGCTCTGGTCGCATTTGTGTCCTGTGCCGAATCAGTTGGAGCCGATGGCCAATTGCACAGACAAACGAGCCTCTGTTCTCTTTTGTCTGCTACACGAACTTTTGCCGAACAATTTATGCGAAGAGATAATCATTAAAAATTTCCTATTAGCTTCAAACAATTACACAATAAACAGTGATTTGTACACTACTTGTAATCTAAAGCAAAAAATAGACTCGTTCAAGCGTTTCACGCGCCTATGGCACTGGTCACGCGAGCTTAACACAAACAACGACCTGGACGACATTGACGATTTGAGCGTGAGCACAATAAAATACGGCAAATTGACCAAAACATTTGAGAAATTTTTGGTCATTTTATTCGATCATATGACCAAAGAAGAAACGCCTAGTGCATTGAGCAAAATAATACAAGACTGGCTGATCAGTTGCATAACAGACTACAACGATTTGGCCCGGCTTGTTGACTTGTTGCTAGTTTGTTTAGTTCATCCGAGCACAGCCCGTGTGTCCGTTCAGCATTACATAGACAAATTGCTCAATGCCGAAGAAACAAAGCCTAGTCTAAACGACGACCAATCGGACAATTCTAGCTTCGAGTCTAAAGTTTATGCAATAAGCAATGAGGACGGCAATGTAAGATATCATGTTAACAATAGTGAAAACATAGCCAAGCCAATAAGTCAACACCAACAGCAACAACAACAACAAATGTTCATGTTAACCTCGCTCGAACAGTCCATACAGTCGAATAAGCCAGTTAAAAATCCGAATATTGAGCTGCCGTTGTCCATATTGAACGCATCGTCGCTCAACACGGGCATTAGTCTACGAATAAATCCGTTTTTGGACGGTGGCGGCGGCGGCGACGACGACGAGACAGACGAGGCGAACAGTGTTGGCAATAGTGCTCGCTTGTTGGAAAACTACAAAGCCATCAAGCTTAAACAGAATAGCAAGAATGCAAGTCAAGTGGTTTCGCCGAATACGTCGCCGTCGTTGCCGTCGATGTCGCCCAATCCGGCCGATCAGTCCATTCAGAGCATTGATAAATCGAACCGAAATAGCCTTGAGACCAATCAGTCCGAGTATTTGTTCGATGAGGAGGAGGAGGAGGACGACGACGACGACCATGAAGATGTCGACGAAGAGGACGATGACGAAGAGTTAGACGACGAGGACTATGAAGCTTTTGAGAACAGTGACGATGAGCTAAACGATGATGAAATTGCCAAGAAATATCCAACTAATTTTGACAAAGTTAAAAAAAATCGAAAATTAAAACTCAAAGATAAACTTAAAAAATCCTCGTCGTCTACTTTAATCGAGAAAATGTCCAAAACTAGCGACAAATTGGCCATCAATAACAACAATAACATCAATCAAACATTTATTCTAAAAAGCAAAGACCTTATTATTGACTTACAAAACACAATTGAATCATACTATTCTCATTTATTTGTTTACACAAATTGTACTAATATACAAACAATACAACAAGGCAATTGTATACTAGTAATGTCAAAATTTAGCAACAATTCATACGATCATGTTAAAATATTATTTGTTCTTAGATGTATCGAACACTTGCTGGAAAAATCTAGTAATGAATTTCTATATTCACTAGCACGTAACACATTATCAAATCAAAATTTAGTTCATTCGGTACACAAC